>LNAC01000928.1:76365-108472 GCA_002007465.1 Ailurus styani
CTACTTATAATCTCTCTCTCTGTGTCAAATAAATAAATAAAATCTTTAAAAAAAAAAATAAAAATAAATAAATAAATAAATAAATAAATAAAAAGTAAAGAGTTCGTTGCAAACGGCATGAGACTCCTAATCTCACAAAACAAACTGAGGGTTACTGGGGGGTGGGAGGGTAGGGATAGGGTAGATGGGTTATGGACATTGGGGAGGGTTTGTGCTTTGGTGAGTGCTGTGAAAGATGTAAGCCTGATGATTCACAGACCTGTACCCCTTGGGCAAAGAATAAAAACAAAATAAATAAATAAATAAATAAATAAAAAGTAAAGAGTACAAGAATAAAAAGACAAGCCACAGACTGGGAGAAGTATCTGCAAAACACATAACTAATAAAGGACTTGTATCCAAAATATACAAAGAACTCTTAAAACTCAACAATAAGAAAACAACAACCCAATTAACAAATGGGCTAAAGACCTTAACAGACACCTCACCGGAGAAGATAGACAAATGACAAGGAAGTGTACAAAAATATGTTCACTCTCCTGTCACTAAGGAATTGCAAATTAAAACAATGAGATATCATTGTATGTCTATTGGAATACCTAAAAACCAGAACACTGATAATGCCAAATGCTGGCAAGGATGTGGGACAACAGGAACTCTCATTCATTGCTGGTGGGAATGCAAACTGGTACAACCACTTTGGAAGACAAGTGGCAATTTCTTCCAAAGTTTTAACATATGATCCAGCAATGGCACTCCTTGCTATTTACTCAAATAAGTTGAAAACTCATGTCCACCCAAAAACCTGCATATGAATATTTATGGCCACTTTATTCATAATTGCCAAAACTTGGAAGCAACCAAGTTGTCCTTCAGTAGATAAACAGGTAAACAAATGGTGGTGTAGCCAGACAATGGAATATTTTTCAGAGCAAAAACAAATGAACTCTCAAGCTACAAAAAGACGTGGAGGAAACTTAAGCACATATTGCTAAGTGAGAGAAGATGGTCTGTAAAGGCTGCATACCCTATGATTCCAACCATAGGACATTCTCATATAGGCAAAACTAGAGAGACAGGTCAGTGGGTGCCAGGGCTTTGGGGAAAGGAAGGGAGGCATGAATAGGTGTAATGGTGAATTCTACACTTGTCAAAACTCATAGAATTGTACAACACCAAGAGTGAATCCTAATGTAAACTATGGATTTTACTTAATAATCGTGTCCATATTCATTCGTCACCTATAACAAATGTACCAAGCTAAGGCAAAATGTTAATAGGGGGGACATCATCTGCCAGGGGAGGCAAAAGGCAGGAGGATATGAGAACTCTTGGTGCTTTCTGCTCGATTTTTCTGTAAGTCTAAAGCTGCTCTAAAAATAAAGGCTATTAACTTAAAAAAAAAAAGGACTAAAGAGAGTGTTTTCCAGCACCTACTGACTGGCAAAGAATAGATAGTCCATAAATGTTTATTGAATAAATGCATGAACAAATGAGCCAGTCAGTCAATGAATCAATAGAACGCTGGCCTCCTGAGTCCCAATTCAGTCTCCTTCTTATGCACCAGAGGTAGGATGAAGATATGACATATTGTCCAAACCAAGATATTTGAGGATGAAGTGTGGTGTTGTAGGTGTAAGTCAGAACTGTCCCACAGATAACCCAGAGATCACAAACCTGGAGCTCATGAGCCACATCTTGCCTCCAAAATTGTTTTATTTGGCCTCACATAATGAAATCTTTAAAAAAATGTGAAGCAATTGTCCACATTTAAGACGGTGGAAACTCTGCACACAAATGGAAATTTCTGCCTTCTCTTGGGAAATGGAAAGATCTGGTCACACTGGGCCCACCTTCCTGCACAGTAGTCCATGTCTGGGATCGGGTCACAGCTGCCCTTTCCCTGTACATGTGCCATCCTCTTTGCCACAAGCCCCACTGTTCCCTCTTATATATTCTACCCTAGGCCAAGTGTGAATTTCCATTTGTCATCTCATTCACACTGCTTTGCTTTTGTTTTCTTTTGTAATAGAATTAAGAAAAAAGGGAGCTATTTCTTACACTCGTGTCATGACTCAAAATAAGAAAAAGAACAAAGGCTCAAGAAGGCTCCATACGTCTTGCCCCCAGTCAGCTTGACTCACATACAGTGCATTCTTGGCCTCTATAAACATCTGTGTTTTCCTCCTCTGGTCTGTACTCTGTGTCTCCCCAGGCCCTAGACCATGCTGTCCTTTAGAATTTTCTCAGGCTGCCACCCACTGTTGGAAAAGCTAGACATGAGGGGGAAACAATGGGCATTATTTAAGCTTACATTTTTATTGTTACCCAAACTCAGTATTGCTCATCATCAACTTTTGGTGGAAATCATTTCTGTTGTTTTTCTTAATTGCCTCCAAATGTAACTGGAGAGTGAGACCGAGTAGCAGAGAGTACAGCACCCACCTTTCCTTTCTGTGAACATGTGTTGTTGGAATACTTGGACTTGGAATTTTGTTTATCCATGCAGTCACTCATTCATTGTCAAGCTCTGGCTACACTGAGAGTCAGAAGGACCCCTAGCCTCAGCATCAGGATCCCCTGTAAGTTTTTCTCAGCAGAGGCAACGTATCGTTGCAAAGGCCCCCATGGAAATGGGAAAGTATGGATGGGGCACACTTAAGCTAAGGGTTTGGACTTAATTCGTAGGTAGTGAGGAGCCGCTGAAAGATTTTTGGAGCAGGGGAGGGATGTGATCACAGCTAGCAATTGTGGGAGGGACAGCTCTAAAGGCAGGAGCACCAGTGACCTGAGTGATGAGAGATGTGACTAAGTTTGAGGCAGTGGAATAGGAAGGAGAGGACAGAGTTGCAAGGCATCTTGAGGTTAGGCTTGGCAATTCATTAGATGCAGAGGAGGCTTGAACTAAGAGATGAAGAATCAAAGATAGTCCAAAGACGATGAGCTTGGGCTTTAAAACACCAAAGACATGATCCACGAAATTAACTTTTGTTTTGCAAGAGTGAAGAGAATGAAAAGACAAGTTATATATTGAGAGAAAATATTTGCAAATCATATCTCTAACAACAGCTTTGCATCTAGAATATATAAAGAACTCTCCAAACTCAACTGTAAAAAAAAATCCAATTAGCAAAAGACATGGTGAGGATATACAGATGGCAAATAAGCCTGTGAAAAGATGTTCAACATCATTAGCCAATAGGAAAATGCAAACAGAGACCACAGTGAGAGATCTCTACACACCTATAAGAATGGCCAAAATAAAAACTAGTGACACCCCCAAATGCTGACAAAAATGCTGAGAAATGGGGTGCCTGGATGGCTCAGTCAGTAAAGCGGTTGACCCTTGGTTTCAGCTCAGGTCATGATCTCAGGGTCCTAGGATCAAATCCCGTGTTGTTGGGCTCTGCACTCAGCAGGGGAGTCTGTTTGTGGATTCTCTCTCTCCCTCTACTTCTGCCCCTCCTAGTGCTCATGCTGTCTGTCTCCGTCTCTGCCTCTCTCTCAAATAAATAAATAAATCTTTTAAAAAAAAAGGAGAAGAAAAGTGCTGAAAAACTAGATCCCTCATACATCACTGGTGGAAATGGAAAATGGTATGACCACTTTGGAAAACAGTTTGACAGTTTTCAAACCAAACGTGCAAATACCATATAATCCAGCAACTGCACTCTTGGGCATTTATCTCAGAGAAATGAAAGCTATGTTCACATAAAAACTTGTACACGGATGTTCACAGCAGCTTTCTGTGTAATAGCCCCAAACTGGAAACAATCCAGATAACCTTCAGTGCATCCAGACCATGGATTCCTATTGTTGTAGTGAAAAAGGAACCAACTTAACATATGACAACTTGGATGGATCTTCAGGGCAGTATGCGTGCTGAATGAAGAAAGCCAATCTCAAAAGGTTATATACAGGGCGCCTGGGTGGCTCAGTGGGTTAAGCCTCTGTCTCCAGCTCAGGTCATGATTTCAGGGTCCTGGGATCGAGTCCCACGTCAAGCTCTCTGCTCAGCGGGAAGCCTGCTTCCCCCTCTCTCTGCCTACTTGTGATCGATCTCTCTCTCTCTGTCAAATAAATAAATAAAATCTTTAAAAAAAGATTATATACAAAATTATAGAATCAGAGATCAGATTAATGGTTGTCAGGGGTTAGGGATTAGAGGGGAATTACCGTAACAAGGTAGCAGGAGGGAGATCTTTATGGTGATGGACGAAGTTCTGTATCTTCTTGTGGTGGAGATCACACAAACCTACATGTGCTAAAACTGGAAAGAACTATACACTTACAGACACAGACACTCGTGTGTGTGTGTGTGTGTGTGTGTGTGTGTGTGTAAAACTGATGAAATCTGAAATCTGGTCTGTGATGTTGAACCAATGTCAATTTCCTGGGTTTTATATCAAATAATCATTATGAAAGATGTTGCCACTCAGAAACTTGATGAAGGGTACTTCTTGTTTTGTAACTTCCTATAAATCTATTATAATTTAAAAAGTAGGGCCCCTGGGTGGCTCAGTAGGTTAAAGCCTTTGCCTTCAGCTCAGGTCATGATCTCAGGGTCCTGAGATCGAGGCCCGCATCGGGCTCTCTGCTCAGTGAGGAGCCTGCTTCCCTCTCTCTCTGCCTGCCTCTCTGCCTACTTGTAATCTCTCTCTGTCAAATAAATAAATAAAATCTATAAAAAAAATAAAAATAGGGCGCCTGGGTGGCTCAGTGGGTTAAAGCCTCTGCTTTCGGCTCAGGTCATGATCTCAGGGTCCTGGGATCGAGGCCCACATCAGGCTCCCTGCTCAGCGGGGAGCCTGCTTCCCTCTCTCTCTCTGCCTGCCTCTCTGCCTCCTTGTGATCTCTCTCCCTCCATGAAATAAATAAATAAAATCTTTAAAAATAAATAAATAAAAATTAAAATAATAAAAATTAAAAAGTTAAGTACCGCCTCCCCCTCAAAAAAAGAATAAACTGTTGATACACCTAAAAGTTTGTGTGAGACACCCAGGCATTGTGCTGCATGAAAGAAGCCAGTCACAAGAGGTTATACGCTCTTTTTTTAATTCCACTCATATGACATTCTCAGAAAGGCAGCACTTAGAGTGATAGAATAGGTCAGCGATTGCCAGGTGGTAAGAGGCAAAGGAGAGGATGTGACTGCCAAGGCATAGCACAGGGAATTTTGGAGGGTAATGGGACTGTTCTGTATCATGAATCCACACATGTATTAAAAAAATCATAGTCCTGCACATACAAATCAAGTCGATTTTCCTGCATGTTAATTTAAAAGTAAAACTAAAACAAGAGGGCCACCTGGCTGGCTCAGTCAAAAAAACATACAACTCTTGATCCCAGGGTCCTGAGTTCAAGCCCTGTGTTGGGTGTAGAGACGACTAAAAAAATAAACTTTATTACTAAAATAAATAAAGGAACTTTAAATAAATAAATAGACTAGATAGGCAAGTGGGTGCTGATTTGTTTTTTCCTTTCCTTCCTCCCTCCGTGTATGCAGCCATTTATCAAGCACCTGCTACGTGTGAGGCACTGTGCTAGACTTTGGCAATCAGCCAAAAAGTAAGACCGCCCAGGTAGCTGCCCTCGTGGCGCATTCTTCCTGATGCAGAGGACAAGTTGTCAGCAGGGTCCGGAGCCCATTGTTTGCTTGGGCAAGTGGGGCAAGGAGAAAGCTGTGGAGAGGCCAAGTGAGCAAATTTTTCATTCGTGGAACTCAGTCCTGTAGGATTTCAGGTGCTCCCTTTTCCCTGAAAGACTTAGGCCTGAGGGCAAGGGAAAGCTCCCAGTTCATACTTCACAGGTGATCACAGGAGAAAATGCTAGGAGGGTTGTGCCCAGCTAAACCAGGAAGAAAGGTTGAGGGTGGGGGAAGATTTGACGCAGTTAGCAAAGTGTGAACTCTAAAAAGCTGCCTGGGGCGCCTGGGTGGCTCAGTGGGTTAACGCCTCTGTCTTCAGCTCAGGTCATGATCTCAGGGTCCTGGGATCGAGGCCCACATTGGGCTCCCTGCTCAGCGGGGAGCCTGCTTCCTCCTCTCTCTCTCTGCCTGCCTCTCTGCCTACTTGTGATCTGATCTCTCTCTGTGTCAAATAAATAAATAAATAAATCTTTAAAATAAATAAATAAAAATAAAAAATAAAAAGCTGCCTGAATATGTGTGTGTATAGGGGGCGGGGAGGTGCACATGTACACACGTGGCTTAAAATGATCATCTGTTTAGCTCATGACTCTATGGATTGGCAGTTGGGCTGGGCTCAGCCGGGCGGTTCTTCTGCTGGCTTTGGCTGGGTTCACCCAGCACTGCTGCCAGCTGGCAGCCAAAGGCCTCACTCACTCATTGAGTGGGTAACTGGCAGTTGCCAGGGTAACTGAGCCCTATGCCTCTCACCATCCAGCAGGCTAGCCTGGGATTGTTCATATGTTGGGGTCTCTGGGTTCCCAAGAGCAGCAAAAGAGCAAGCCCCAAAATGCGAGTGCTTTTTTTAAAAAACAAAACAAAACAAAACAGCTTTATTGAGGTATAATTCACATATATTACCTGAATTTGAATTTTGTTTTCTCTCCTGTTTGCAGGGAATCTGAAGCATGTGGTCTAGTTGACAAAAAGAGATCAGGTTTCCAGAGCCGAGGAGCAGTGCTTGTAATGAAGACAGCGTGTTTATGCGAGCAGCATGTGGAATTTGTGACTGCAGGGGAAATTTGGAAGAAATTACTTCCTGAAAATTTCCAAGGGGCACCAAGTGGCAGCTGGCCTCCTGGGGTAAGGCAGGCAGGCACCCCAGAGGCCTCAGCTAGGCCTAGGGGAAGAGAGAGATTTCCAGCATTTAAAGCGTTTATTTTTTAAAACACACACACACACACACAAATGCCGTTTTTAATCTTTGAAAATTATTTTTAAGCAAGTCGGGGAGGGGGTATTTTTATTTTCTTAAAGGAGACATCAGGAGCTGGAGAAAAGCGTGGAGCTTTGGTCACTGGTTTGCGGGGTGGGGGGGAGCCCAGAGGCAGGGTTTGGGCCTCAGGACCATCCAGATGGAGTCTTAGGGAAGGGGGACTGATCGGCAGACTGGGAGGTGGGGAGAAATCTACCTGTGTTGTTTTTAAGATTCTGGATCTATTTTGTTTTTTAATAAAATCTTTGAAAACTTACCTCCTTGTCCCGTTGTCCTCATTATACAGTTTCCCCGACAGCATTCACAGTTCAGAACATTTCCTCTCACCGAAGTATCCAGAATAACACTGCTGCTTCCATGGTTTGTTCTGGACCTGCCTGGGAAGCTGACTCTGAGTGCTGGATTCCTCCCCCCTCCGGAACCTCCACCCCACCCCATGGCACCCCTCCACCACCCATCCCTCATGGAGGAACTAGTGTGTCCCCGCTAAGTCCTGGCGACATGTGGCCAAGCTCTGTCTTGGGTCGGGACCCATCCAAGCCTCATGGGAAGGAATACAGACAGTGCAAGCAAGGAGAGGGTGCCCTGGCACCCTGGGGAGGAGCTCTCCCTTGCCTGGGGAGTGAGTCAGGGACGGGAAGGGTAGGTGGCCTGCAGATCTAAGGAGCAGCATTTTGATGGATAGCAAGGCTATTGCCTCCGTCAAGTGTAGATGATCAGTGCACTTGAATGCGGATCCAGTTGGTACTGTCATCTGGGGGCAGAGAAAGAGAAGGTGGCAAAATGGGAACGGGGAATAACCAGCAAGATGAGGAAGCAGAAGGGACAGTGAAGCATCATGATCTGACCACTTGATTCTCCAAATATTTATGAAAAGCTCCTCCAACTACTGGGACCAGGGTAGGAGACAAGGACACAGCCCCATCCTAACCATCTAGGAACTGCCAGACAGGGCAAAGGAAGGGAAGAACCAGATCCCAACCAATTTTGCAGTCTGCTACCAAGATGAATCCAGAGCTGGGGGAGCATCGAGGAAAAAGCAACTTGCCCAGCCAGGACAGCATCCCGGAGCATTTCAAAGGGGGTGATATTTGAGCCAGGCCTCGTAGGGTGAGTTGTATTTCTCCAGGTCTCCGAGAGGGGGATGGGCATTCCGCAGAAAGGAGTGGAAAAAGCCTGGACGGTATCGGGGATGGGAATAGCCAAGCTTTTATTAAACAGCACTGGGGGGCCTGGTTGGCTAGGAATACCAGTCACTCCAAATGCCCACTATTCTAATTATACATTCTCAGCTTAAGGGCAGTTTTACTTATACCAAAAAGAAGGGGGATTTAAAAAAAATAGAAGGGGGGAGGCACTTAATGGAGCCGGTGGGGGTGAGGAGAGGCCAAGAAAGGCAAAAAACATGAACTCCAAATTCCTAGCCTATGAGAGACCACCCAGCAAGGTTTGTTGTCTCACAGGTTTGCTTGGTCCAGTTGCAGGCTCCCCTATCCCAATCCTCTCTAGGGGCTCCACCTCCAAAGCCATCACCCCAAATTCCTGTGAAGACCTCAGCCCCAAGAGGCAACCACCCGGTAAAGTGGAAAATGCTAGTGCCCCAGTTTCCTTTCACAAGGGGAACAGACCTGAACGAAAAGGAACTTTTTCCCACTGGACAGCCAGTGCCACCTTCTCCTCGCTATGCCTGGCACTGCATCTGAACCCCAGCTCTGACCAAGTACACCACAGCAAGTTCTAAAACTGACCCCTGTGGGGCCTCCCAGGGGCCTGGCCCGTTCCTGAGAGTGCACCACCTCAATAGCCTTCAGGATTCTTTTTCACTTAATTCTTGTTGAAAAGAGTGGGCCTGGGGCCTCTGGCCGGCTCAGTCGCGAGCGTGGGACTCGTAACCTCATAATCTCAAGGTTCTGAGTTCCGGCCCCATGTTGGGTGTAGAGATTTCTTCAAAATAAAAATTTTTTTGAAAAGGAGGCTCAAAATAATCCCATGTATAGAACTAGGAATAGTTTTACATTTTTAAAAATTAAAATTGGGGAGCGCCTGAGTGGCTCAGTCGGTTAAGTGTCTGCTTTCGGCTCAGGTCATGGTCCCGGGGTCCTGGGATTGAGCCTCACATCGGGCTCTTTGCTCAGTGGGGAATCTGCCTCTCCTTCTCCCTCTGCCTCTCCCCCCTGCTCGTGCTCTCTTTCTCTCACTCACTCTCTCTCTCTAATAAATAAATAAAATATTTTAAAAAATAAAAATTAAAATCAAAATACCCAAAGGTGGGCACAGCATTCACAAAATCAAGACAGACTGAGTTGCGTAGTCTGAAGTCATCAAATTGTACACATTGTTTAAAAGATATATTTATTCATTTGAGAGAGAGGGAGACAGAGAGCACAAGCAAGGGGAGAGGCAGAGGGAAAGAGAGACACAGACCCCCCGCCAAGCTGGGAGCCCAAAGTGGGGCTCTATCCCAGGACTGGGAGATCATGACCTGAGCCGAAGGCAGACGCCCAAACATCTGAGCCACCCAGGTGCCCTGAATTGTACATTTAATAAGTGCCGCTTTGGGTATGACAGTTTTACCTCAGTAAAGCTGTAAAAAATAAAGAAAGAAAGAAAGAATTGCTCTACTAGGAATTATCATAAGTGCCTAAGGGTAAAAAAGACTTGAAGGAAATACAGCAAAATATTTACCGAAGTGGGCTTATCTGGAGGAGGAAGGTGTAAGAATTTGTTTCATATTTGTCCCTTCTCCTTTCAATATTTTCCTAATTTTCTCTTGTCAGCACATTCTAGTTTTATAATTGGAAAAATAAACTTTTTTTTAAAAAAAGAATTGATCTGCAGGGAAAGTTACAGATCAAAGTAAATTCAAGACACCCACTGAGGAATAGTCTGTGCTCAGGCCCCAGGGCTGTTCTAACCACCCAGGAGGTTCTGAGCTGGCAAGGAAGACTGGTCAGGCTGGAGGGCTCCTGATTTACAGTTCACTAGGTCAGAGAGGGTCTTTTTTAGGTTCAATGGTTTGAAGGCGGGGCAGCTTTGTACCAGTTACTAGCCAGCCTTCCCTTCAGGAAACTCCTCGCAAGGAGCGGCCATAATAACCATAACAATAATAATAATGCAAAGCAATCATCAGAATAGGCCCCATTTTACAAATGACTCTCGTCTATACTATGTCTCTCTCCACCCCGCTGGGTGGGTATTATCATCCCCACTTTCTAGATGGGCAAACTGAGGCTACAAACTGTGAAGGACCTTACCCGTCTGAAAGTGGCAGAGCCAGGAAGCCAGCCCGGCCGAAACTGCTAATTCCTTTACTTTTTTTTCTTTTTTTTCCACAGCCCCACACCTAGTGCCACCGAAATATTTTTAAACTGTGACTTTGGAGTAAACAACTTTCTTCTGGCTTCCAAAGTCCAAGCTGGACTGAGTCCCACATTGCTCCCCGGCCGTCGCCACACAAGGACATCAGTTGTGTGCTTTTCAGCAAGTTACTCGACCTTTTCTGGGTCTGTTTCCTTACCCGTAAAGTGGGGCATGTAGTTCCTACAGCGCGCGTGGGCCAATGTGAGTGCTTGGTGAACTACCACAGACAGAAGGACTTTGAAAAGAGTCTAAAGCGTGGTGGGCAAGGGGTGCAGGGGGTCTGCCATGAAAACGGGCCTGGAAACTGAGGAAAACCCAGTGCTCACAGGATCCCTGCCGGCCTCCACTCTCTCCAAGGCCCTCACAGGGGCCAGAGAGACAAGAGACAGAAGAGTATAGTCTGTGTCTGCAACTCAAGGGTTAAGAAAATAACCATTTAAAGAAAGAAATTATATATGTATGTATGTATGTATATGTGTCTATATATGCATGTATGTATGTATTGGATATGCCTATATTTGCATACGACATCTTTGGAAAGATACACAAGAAACTGGGCCACCTCAGTTGCCTCCAGGCAAGGAAACCAGGTGGCAGGTGGCAGGGGAATGAGAGAGACTTGCACTGTGTTCCTTTTTGTACCTTTTGATTTCTGAACCATGTGAATGCATTACCTGGTCCAAAAAAAGTAAATAAATAATCTTTTTTAAAAGCCAACGGAAAAATCCTGAGCCAGTTTCCCTTTGGGGTCGGGGGGGTGGATGTCCCTCTTCTGTATTCATTGTGAGCTGTCCCAGAGAGAGCAGTATATTTCCCATTCTATATTTAAAAGACTCCTTCTAAGGCAGAACGCCTTCTTTATAAGAAAATCTAGTATTGTCATTCAACAACAACAAAAAAATAAAACAAAAAAGGAAGAAGGAAGAAGAGGAGGACAAGGAAAAGGAAGGGCAAGAAGGAAAGCAGACAGCCAGAGCAGGTTTTGACATCTCTAAGCCCCTCAAGGAAAGTTCCAGCAGCTCTTTCTCCCCAGCCTTTGCTCAGGACAAGACTCCAAACCTCCTGCTCAGTGCTGGGCCCTAAGCTGACCTGGCAGCGCCTTCCCCTTCAGAGTGCCTGGATTTAAGTCCCCTCCCTGTCACTCACTGGCTGTGTGACATTGGCCAACTAACTCACCGCCTCTGAGCCTTATCTCCTCATCTATCAAATGGGGATAATACCTGTGCCGACAGCATGGGGAGGTTTCAAGGGATCAAAAAGATAATGAAGGAATGCACGTTGTAGAGCACATGTTAGATATTAGTAGTAAACACTGTTTCTGCCCTGAAGGTGACCCCAGTCTGGTCAGGAAATCTTCCTGAAGTTCCCTGGCTGTAGGAATTATAGGGAAATAGGGCTGTGCATTTGCACATTCTTTGGGGCTAGGAACCAGGGCTCATTTTCAGATTCTCAACACTCAAGAACTGGTTGGGGTTTTTTTTTTTAAGATTGTATTTATTTATTTAATTTGACCGAGAGAGTGCACGTAAGCAGGGGAAGAAGGGCAGAGGGAGAGAGAGAATCCCAAGCAGACTCTGGGCTGACTTTGGAGCCTGATGCAGGGCTCTAACCCACAACCTCAAGACTGCGACCTGGAGACCACGACCTGAGCTGAAATCCAGAGTCAAGAACCTAAAGGACTGAGCCCCCCAGGAGCCCCACTCAAGGGGGGCAGTTTATGATTCCCCAAAAGGGTGAGATCTACAGACGCAGAAGTAAAGACGTCCATCCTTCTCCCTGGAATGCCCATGATCTTCCCCAGACAGGCTCCCTCTCATTCCGTTCTCAGCCACATGTCACTACCTCAGTAAACTACACTGGCCACTTCATCTATTATAGCCACCCCATGCTCTCTATTCAAAAAAAAAACTATTTTTATACAATTTAGCATTATCTTACTCATTTTTTATTTATTCCTACACACACATGCTAGAAGGGTGGGAACTTTGGCAGTTTCATCGCTGTACCCCAGGGCTCGGCATGGTACTATGACAATTCTCAATACATACCTATGGAATGGAGGAACAATGTGCTAAGCCAGCAGCACCTTTTATCCTAGGTATTATGGGACACAGAGGAGAGAGAGGTGATCCAGACTGTGGCAATCATGAAGACCACAGAGAGTTGATGACACTCAAGCTGATCTGACACCAGGTGCGGGGGAGAGAGGGGCAGACATTCCAGGCAGAGGCACATAAAATTTAGGGAAGCGACAAGCACTTTAATGTTGTTGGAACACAGAATATTTGGCAGTATTCGAGCAAACCAACTGTAAAAATGTATCTTTGAGACAATAGGAGAGGAACGCCTGGGTGCGTCAGTCAGTTGGGTGTCTGCCTTCAGCTCAGGTCACGATCCCCGGATCCTGGGATCCATCTAGTCCCACTTCGGGCTCCCTGCTCAGGGGGAAATCAGCTTCTCCCTCTGCCTCTGCTGCTCCCCCCTGCTTGTGTTCTCTCTCACTCTCTTTCCTGCTCTCTGTCAAATAAATAAAATCTTTTTAAAAATCTATTTTAAAAGAGACAACAGGAGAAATTTGGACATGGACTAGGTGATGGTAAGAAATTATTCATAAATCAAAACCACAATGAGCTATCACCTCACAGCAGCCAAAATGGCAAGTATCAAAAAGATAACAGATAACGAGTGTTGGGGAGGATATTTATATTTTAAAAAGGGGGACAGCATATAAATGATCGTAGGATGAACCCTCCTCTACTGTTGGTGGGAATGCAAGCTGGTGCAGCCACTGTGGAAAACAGTATGGAGGTGCCTCAAAAAGTTAAAAATAGAAATACCCTATGATCCAGTAATTCCACTTTGGGTATTTACCCAAAGAAAATGGAAACATTAATTTGAAAAGATGTACGTGCCCCTATGTTTATTGCAGCATTCGTCACAGTAGCCAAGCCACGAAAGCAGCCCAAAACGTTCCCCGATGGGTGAATGGATAAAGATGTGGTATATATATGCAATGGACTGTTACTCAGCCATAAAAAAGAATGAGATCTTGCCATTTGTCACAGCCTGGATGGACCTAGAAGGTATTATGTTGAGTGATATGTCTCAGAGAAAGACAAATACCATATGATCTCCCTTACATAGGGGATCTAAACAAACAAGCAAACAAACAAACAAAGGAAAAACAGAAACAGTCTCATAGATACAGAGAACAAACTGGCAGTTGCCGGGGGGAAGGGGGTGAGGGGATGGGTGAAATAGGTGAAAGGGATTAAAAGATACAGACTTCCAGTTATAAAATAAGTCACAGAGATGGAAAGCACAACCTAGGGAATAGAGTCAATGATACTATAATAACATTGTATGGTGACAGATGGTAACCATGCTTATTATGGTGAGCATCGAGTAACGTATAGAATTGTCGAACCACTATGTTGTACACCTGAAACTAACATAACATGACGTGTCAACTCTACTTCAATCATAAAGATTTTTTTTAAGAGAGAGGCCCGTAAAAGAGAAATTATTGACGATCTTGTTAAGTGCGGTAACAGCATGATAGTTATATATTTATTTAAGTCCTCATCTGTTAGAGATTCATAGTGGAGTATTTACAGGTGAAAGAATATGTCTGTGGCTTATTTAAAAATACCCCAAAAGGGGGAAATGTACCCACATATGGCAGTGAGTGGTGGGTAGAAGTGAACAAAACAAAATTTGAAAACTGTTGATAATGCTCGAAGTTGATTTAATGGACACATGGAGGTTGAATATACTCTTCTCTTTGCTTTCATGTGTTTTTAAATTTCTGTAATAAAAAGCTGAGATTAGGGCGCCTGGGTGGCTCAGTGGGTTAAAGCCTCAGCTTTCGGCTCAGGTCATGATCTCAGGGTCCTGGGATCGAGGCCCGCGTCGGGCTCCCTGCTCAGCGGGGAGCCTGCTTCCCCCTCTCTCTCTCTGCCTGCCTCTCTGCCTCCTTGTGATCTCTCTCCCTCTGTGAAATAAATAAAATAAAATCTTTAAAAAAAAAAAAAAGCTGAGATTAACATTCATGAGCGAGAGGAATTAAAGTAGCAGGAGCCAGATCATAAAGGGCCTCCTATGCCAGGCAGGGAAGGCCAGACTAGATCCTGCAGGTGAGGGAGCCATCAGAGAGTTCTGTGCTAGAGTGGCCTGATGAGATTTGAGCTTTAAAAAGATCACACTACCTGCTGGGACAAGAGAAATGAGCCTGCTGAAGTCCCACTCCAGAGTGGCTTTCTCTGATAAGTCTCTGTTTACTTCAGTTGGAGTCCTAAAACCTTTCTCCCTTGACCCACAGTGCCTTTCTTCTTACCATCTACTTGGTGAGAAAAAGAATGGGAGTGTGTGTGTGTGTGTGTGTGTCTGTGTGTGTGTGATGGAAAATTTTTTGCAATATATTTTTGTGGTAAAAACAGTCAAACAATGTAGATAATGGCTCCTTCATAAGCCCATACCTCAGCAAGAACCACTATTAGAGGTCAGTGTTTATCTTTCCAGACGTTTTTTTCATTTATTCCATAAATATTTCTTGAGCACCCACTCTGTACCGTATCTATGGACAAAACCAGGAAAAATCCCTGTCCCCATGGAGCTGGGAATTACACATATACAATCATTTGATTTTTTTTTAAAGATTTTATTTGTGGGTGCCTGAGTGGCTCAGTTGGTTAAGCTTCTGCCTTCAGCTCAGGTCATGATCTCAGGGTCCTGGGATCGAGGCCAGCATTGGGCTCTCTGCTCGGCGGGGAGCCTGCTTCCTCCTCTCTCTCTGCCTGCCTCTCTGCCTACTTGTGATCTCTCTCTCTCTGTCAAATAAATAGATAAAATCTATTTTAAAAAATATTTTATTTATTTATTTGAGAGAGAGAGAATGAGAGGGGGGTTGAGTCAGAGGGAGAAGCAGACTCCCTGCTGAGCTGGGAGCCTGATGTGGACTCGATCCTGGGACTCCAGGATCATGACCTGAGCCAAAGGCAGTCGCTTAACAAACTGAGCCACCCAGGCACCCCTCATCTGACTTTTATATGCATGAAAACACACTGTTTGGTAACCTGATTTTTCTCACTTCTTTACATTCCATGGACAACTTTCCATATCAATCCACAATGAGCTACCTTGCTCATCTTTTATTATGGCATATTTCACAAACATACCAAAAAGTATGGCACATCTGATCCTTTCAGGTGGTCACATTACATGACTCCAAAATTTGTTAAACCTCTTCCCTAATGCTGAATGTCTCATTTTTCCTCACAAGTAGAAACACTGTGAAACAAACAAACAAGGGCTCCTGGGTGGCTCAGTCAGTTAAGTGTCTGCCTTCAGCCCAGGTCATGATCCCGGGGTCCTGGGATCGAGTCCCATGTTGGGCTCCCTGCTCAGCAGGAAGTCTGCTTCTCCCTCTGCCTGCTGCTCTCCCCCAACTCATTCTCTCTGTCTCTCTTGCTTTCTCTCTCTCTCTCAAATACATAAATAAAATCTTTAAAAAAAACAAAAGTACTAGAGCTTATAGACACATTCAACAAAAGTGCAGGGTACAAGTTTAACAGACAAAAATCAGCTGTGTTTCTATATCAGAACAATCTGAAAAGGAAATGAAGGAAACAATTCTATTCACAATAGCATCCAAAAGAATAAAATACTTAAGAAAAAAACTCAACCTCAGAGGTGAAAGACTTGTATACCAAAGCCTGAAAAATGTTGCTAAAAGAAATTAAAAGAAGAGATGCCTGGGTGGCTCAGTCGGTTAAGCATCTACCTTTGGCTCAGATCATGATCC
This sequence comes from Ailurus styani, assembly GCA_002007465.1. Lineage (NCBI taxonomy): Eukaryota > Metazoa > Chordata > Mammalia > Carnivora > Ailuridae > Ailurus > Ailurus styani. The sequence goes on from LNAC01000928.1 coordinate 92,431, forward strand.
CCGGGTCCTGGGATGAAGTCCTGCATTGGGCTCCCTGCTCAGCAGCAAGCCTGTTTCTCCCTCTGCTTGCTATTCCCCCTGCTTGTGTTCTTTCTCTCCCTGACAAATAAATAAATAAAATCGTTTCTAAATAAATAAATAAATAAAAGAAATCAAAGAAGACACAAATAAATGGAAAGACGCTTGTGTTCATGGATGAAGACTTCATTTTGCTACGGTGTTGATACTGCGCAGAGCGATCCACAGATTCAATGCAATTCTGATGACTTTTTTGCAGAAATAGAAAAATCTATTTTGACATTCATATGGAATCTAAAGGGACCCTGAATAGCCAAAACAGTCTTGGAAAAGAACTAAGTTGGAGTTTTCACACTTTCTAATTTCTAAAGCTTACTACAAAGCCACGGTAATCCAAACAGTGTGTCACTGGCATTGAGTATAGAAATGTAGATCAGTGCAACAGAATTTGAGGGTAGAGAAATAATCTGATGCATCGATGGCCAAATGCTTTTGGACAAAGGTGCCAAGTCCATTTCCATGGGGAAAACAACAGTCTCTTCAACAAAGAGTACTGGGACAAGTGGATTTCCAACACAAAAGAATAAAGTGGGACACCTACATCATACCAAATACAGAAATCAACTCAAAATGGATCATAGACCTGAGGGTAAGAGCCACACCCATAAAACTCTTAGAAAACACAAGGGTAAATCTTCCTGAGCTTGGGTTTGGCAATGGATTCCTAGGTCTGACACCAAATTCGGAAGCAACAGAAGGAAAAATAAATGCATTGGACTTCATCAAAATTAAAAACTTCTGTGATGCACAGGACGTTATCAAGAAAGTGAGAAGACAACCCACAGAATAGGTGAAATACTTGCAAATCATGTATCTGATAAGGATCTAGTGCCCAGAACTTATGAAAGACTTGACGACAACAAAAAACACATAACCCACTTTAAAAATGGGCAAAGAGGGGCACCCAGGGTAGCTCAATCAGTTAAGTGTCTGCCTTCAGCTCAGGTCATGTTCCTAGAGTCCTGGGATCGAGCCCCGCATCAGGATCCCCGCTCAGCAGGAAGTCTGTTTCTCCCTCTCCCACTCCCCCTTGTTGTGTTCTCTCTCTCGCTGTGTCTCTCTGTGTCAAATAAATAAATAAAATCTTTTTTAAAAAATGGGCAAAGAACTCGATTAAGCATTTCTTCAAAGAAGATAAACAAATGAACAATGCTCAATGTCATTAGTCATTAGGGAAATTCAAATCAAAGCCACAATGACTTGCCTGTGTATTGCTATTTGGATGGCTGTAACGGGTTTTTAAAACAACGGAAAATCAGGCGCCTGGGTGGCTCAGTGGGTTAAAGCCTCTGCCTTCAGCTCAGGTCATGATCTCAGGGTTCTGGGATCGAGGCCCGCATCGGGCTCCCTGCTCTGCAAGGAGCCTGCTTCCTTCTCTCTCTCTCCACCTGCCTCTCACCCTACTTGTGATCTCTGTCAAATAAATAAATAAATAAAACCTTTAAAAAAAACGGAAAATAACAGAAGTCCACAAGGATGCAGAGAAAATGGAACCCTCATGCATTGCTATGGAGAGGTACACTAGGGCAGCCACTGTAAAAACCAGCCTGGCAATTCTCAACAGGCCAAACTTGGAATTACCACATGAGGGGAGTCTGAGTGGTTTAGTCGGTTAGGCGTCTGCCTTCAGCTCAAGTCTTGATCCTGAGGTCCTAGGATCAAGTCCCGTGTCCAGAGCCTATTTCTCCCTCTCCCTCTGTCCCTCCCTGCCTGCACTTGTGTGCTGTTTCTTTCACTCTCAAATAAATAAATAAAATATTTTTAAAGAAGAATTACTATATGACCCACCAATCCCAGTCTGAGGTATATACTCCAAAAGAATTGAAAACAGGTGTTCAGGTGGCGCCTGGGTGGCTCAGTGGGTTAAAGCCTCTGCCTTCGGCTCAGGTCATGATCTCAGGGTCCTGGGATCGAGTCCCAAATCAGGCTCTCTGCTCGGCAGGGAGCCTGCTTCCTCCTCTCTCTCTGCCTGCCTCTCTGCCTACTTGTAATATCTCTCTCTCTCTCTCTCTCTCTCTCTCTCTCTCACTCACTCTCTCTCTCTCTCTCTCCGTCAAATAAAAAAAGAAAGAAAGAAAACAGGTGTTCAAATACTTATACATGAACGATCATAACAGCCCCATTCGCAATAGCCAAAATGTGGATAGCACTCAAATGTCCATCAGTGGATGCATGGGCAAACACATTGTGGTATATGCACACAAGAGAATATTACTCAACCATAAAGATGAATGAAGTACTGATACATGTTACTGTACTCGAAAACCTCACACTAAGTGAAAGAAGTGAGACACCAAACCTCACATAGTATAGGATTCCATTTCTAGGAAACATCCAGAATAAGCAAACAGGTAAAGACCGAAAGCAGATTAGTTGTCATCAGGGCTGGGGCAGAGGGGGAAACCGGAACTAACTGCTCAGTAGGGATGGATTTTATTTTGAGATAATGGAAATGTTTTGAAACTAGGTGGACGTGGTGGTTGTGCTACACTGTGAACATACCAAAAACCACTGGATTACTGGCTATACAGTGGTTCATTTTGTGGGATATGAATTTTGCCTCAAAAAAATTGTAGTAAAGATCCTCTTACTGACACTCTTGCACATTCATTGCATTGTCTCCTTATGATGAATTTGCTGAAGCGGAACTGCAGGATCAAAGGGCATGCACAATTAAAAACAAACAAATGAAACGTGATAGATTCTTTTTTACTTTATTTATTTGTCAGAGAGATAGTGAGTGAGCTAGAGAGCACAGGCATGGGGAACAGCAGGCAGAGGGAGAAGGAGACTCCCTGCCGAGCAGAGAGGCTGATGCGGTACTCAATCCCAGAACCCCAGGATCATGACCTGAGCCGAAGGCAGACGCTTAACCGACTGAGCCATCCAGGTGTCCCAGAAACGTGATGGATTTTGATCCACAGAAGTGTTGTCCGAATTCACAGTCCCACGAACACTGCATGAACATGGCTGCTTCCACTGCTCCCCAGAAATTCATTTTTGCCCATCCGAGAGGTAAAGATAGCTCATCATTTGAATTTTCGCTTCTCTAATTTTATTAGAGAGGCTGGGCATGTTTGTCTATGCTTAATAGTAAGTCATTTAACTGTCTGTCTTTTTCACTACATTTGAGACCTTTCCCACCTCTTGATGTCAGCACTCCTGACTGGCACACAGTAGGACTCAGTCAATGTTGTGAGAAATTAATGGGAAAGCAAAGACCGTAAGCTCCTCCTGGTTCCCCCAGGGGCCCAGGCTAGCTCTAGACACTCGGTGCAATTCTATCTTCCCCCGGAAGTCACCCAAATGCCTTTTCCTTTAAAGCAGGGGCACCTGGCTGGCTCAGTCGGTAGAGCAGGCAACTCTTGTTCTCAGAGTTGTGAGTTCAAGCCCCACGTTGGGTGTAGAGATTATGTTAAAAAAAGAAAAGAAGAGGAAAGAAAAGAAAAAAAAAGATGCACTGTTGGGAATCATGCTGGTAATGTCATGGAAGGCATGGGTTTACACGAGTTGGAAATGGCGGTAAAGGCAGAATCAGAGTGAGAATGAGGGTTGATCTAGGGCCTGGGAATGACATTTACTTGTGTGTAAATGAACACAAGCAGAACAGAAACTACCTAAATTACAGCGTTATCCTGTGGAGACAGCGATCACTTCTCAAGGCCTACACCAGGTCTCTCTGGTTTGTTCATTTGCCAGGCTGGTGGCCCCACTCATTGTCACCCACCCCACCTTTATTGCCAGGCTGGGCTGCCTCTCTGAAGGTGCCAGTCAGCTCCATGGCATGGTCCTAGAAAGCTGGAGAGAGGGAAAAACCTCCAGCCTTCCCAGCCTACCCTCTCTTTCATGAGTTACTGAGCTCTCCTCTACTGCCTTCCATCTGGCTTTCACTCGTATATTTTTCTCCTTCGAGGAATATTCCACAGAATCTGTTTTGTGGTCCACTCCTGAGCCCATTTGGCACATCTCTGCACCATCTCTCATGCAACGTCTCTCTTCCACATCCAGAAGCCGGCTGTTGGGTTCAGCCTATCCTTCCTCCAGCAGGTATTTATCCATGTCCTGCTACGTGCCAAGCAGTACACTAGTCATCAGGGATACAAAAGTGAATAAAACACAAAACTCCCTATCCCCCTAGACTGGGCATTCTAGCCAGGGAGGTGAATAATAAATATAATACGATAAGCAGTGATCAGTGCTATGGAGAAAAATAAATCGAGGTAGATGTTGAGACGATGGGGTTGCTATTTTCTTTATTTTATTCTATTTTATTTTATTCGAGAGACACACACACACAGAACGAGAGAGCACAAGCAAAGGTAGGGGCAGAGAGGGAGAAGCAGACTCCACACTGAGCAGGGAGCCCGATGCAGGGCTCAGTCCTGGGACCCTGGGATCATGACCTGAGCCAAAGGCAGATTCTTACCTGACTGAGCCACCCAGGCGCCCCCAGGGTTGCTATTTTAGACAGAGTGCCCAGGGAAGACCTGTTTGAGGAGGTGACACTGAGAAAAGACCTAAATACAGGGAGCTGCCAAGTCATAGGGCTCTCCTGGAAAGAGTGTTCCAGGCAGAGGGAAGAGCAAATGCAAAGAGCTGAGACAGGAACCACCTAGTTGAATCCTAGAGACAGGGAGGCCAGTGTGCCTAAAGCTGAGGGAATGAGGGGTGCCTGGGTGTCTCAGTCGGTGAAGCAACTGCCTTCGCCTCAGGTCATGATCCCGGGGTCCTGGGACTGACCCCTGTGTCAGGCTCCCTGTTCGGCAGGGAGCCGGCTTCTCCCTCTCCCACTCCCCGTGCTTGTGTTCCCTCTCTCTCTCTCTCTCAAATAAATAAATTAAATTAAATATTTTAAAAAATAAAATAAAAAATAAAGCTGAGGGAATGAAAAGGAGGGGGAAGAAAAGAAGACAGACCAGGTCACATAGGCCGCTGTAGGGACTTTGACTTTTGCCCCAGGTGGAAGGGATGGAGAGCCCTTGGAGGCTCGCTGAGCAGCCCAGGACTGTGTCCCTCTGGCTGCTGTGCGGGGAAGGGTCCGTAGAGAAGTGGGGAGCCAAGAGACCAGTCAGGAGGCTGTGGCAGTGACGTAGGGAAGAGATGACAGCGGCTTGACCCAGAGCAGTGCCTGTGGAAGTCGTGAGGAATGTTTTGGATCCTGGATGTATTTGAAAGAGAAAGCTCACCGATTCTGCTGCTCGGCAGGACATGAGGTGAGAGAGAAAGCAAAGATGAAGGCAAGGTTCTTGGCCTGAGTAACAGGGTGAACAGAGCTACCATAATCGAGCTTGGGAAGCTGTGGTGCGGGTAGCAGAGGACAGGGGACCAATTGAGGAACTTATTTGTCTGAGTTCATGGGAGAGGGCTGCTCTCTCTCCCGGAAGCGCAGGGCTCAGCTTGACTGCTTGCTGGTGGGGGTGGAGGGTGGATGGAGAAGGTTGAGGCGATGAGCCTCAAATGAGTAACACACTGTACCATGTAAGTGTTCCCAGGTCACCAGCAGTGAGCACAATATCAGGGCTGAATGTCTTACCGTGGCCTTCAAGGGCAGCTCCCACGACCTCCCCAAACCCCATCCCGTACTGTTCTCCTGGTACCCATCGTTCCTCGGCACGTACTGTCCCCAACACCTGGTGAACGCCAGCTCTCAGCTCAGACGTGACCTCCTCCTTCCTCCTGCTTCATCTTATTAATGTCTGTTTTTCTATCTCCCCACCGTACTGGGAACCCCTTGAGGGCCAAAGGGGCACCTTCATTCCAGCTGAGGCCTGGCTGACCAGAGCAGGGCGCTGCTCTGGTCAGCGAGGCCTCAGCTCACGTTTGTGGCCCGCAAGGAGGTGAAGTCAGGCTTGGAACTGAACTCAGATTGGAAGGCTGACTCCATCCCCCAAGCAGCAGGGAACAGAGGTCAGGGAAGAGTAATTACTCACATGTGTACAGCACTTGAGAGTTTAGAGCCACAGACATTATCTCATTCAGCCCTGGCACAGCCTCATGAGGTAGGTATTCTTGTTTTCCCCACTTCACATCTGAGGAAACTGAGGCCAGATGAGCTCAAGTCACTTGGCCAAGGTCACACAGCTAGGAAGGGGCAGCCCTGGGACTCGAACTGAGGTCGGTCTGAGAGCAGAGCCTCATGTTCTCCACATCAGAGCAGGCCCTACCTTAAGCTGGACAGGAGGATGGCCAGCCAGGTCTCAGCTGCCATTTCCTCCTCCCTCCCTATCCCTACTGTGTGTTCCAACCAATGGCAGCATGAGTTACCATTTACTCACTCCCTCAAGCAAGGATGGGGCCAGGAGGCCTGGAATTCAAACATGGCAGGGAATCATCCCAATTTGAGACTCCTAAGGTAACACCTGGGAGAGGTTTGAAGAAAATGCATGAAACATGCAAACAGAGGCTGTGGGATCTTCCTCTCCCCCCTCCCCAGGAGCTCTTCAGGGGCAAGCCCCACTGGGCCCACTGAGGTTCTGCCCTGCCCCTAGGACAGGACAGCTCCCTCTATTCCCTCAGCCAAAAGCCCCCCTGGAGAAGTCTCTTGCAGGGGCCATGCCTTCTTTCTGGTTGGGCGCTAGGCCCAGAAGGTTCTTGGCTGGCAGCAGCTGGGCCCTAGCACCTGCCGGTCTAGCTCCCCTGCTTCACAAACACACGCCCCCGCCAAGCTCAGCACTGCTTCCAGATGGCCGGTCACTTATGCCTTCACCCCACTTTGGGCCTTTTTCTTTCTCATTTGATTTCTTTTCCTTGCCTTGTTTTCTTCCCAGGCGCTCACTCTCATGTTCTTTTGCTCTCTCTCTCTCTCCCTCTCTCTCTGGCTCTCGCTCTCATTCATTCTTTCTTTCTCCCTCCATTGAATACATTCCAAGCTTCTCAGCCTGTCTGTCTCTCCCTGTCCCCAACTCCATCCAGGTAACGACATGGCGCCAGCTCCCACCTCACTAACTGAGAGGTTGGGATGCAGTCGTCCCCACCAGCTCTGACATTCAGTTGTGAGGGAAGGCAAGACACTTGAGGGGTGGGGTTTGGCTAGAGAGCAGGAAAGGGAGAGAGAAACAGGTAAGGGGGAGGCAGGAGACGAACCTTGCTCAGGGGACAGAAGAGGCTTTTCTGTACAGTAAGGGGCAGTTCCCAGCGGGCGTTGTTCTCAGGAGGTGGTGGGGCCCAGTGGTCAACAGCAGGCTGTCTGGGGCCCCTGGGCCTGGTTTGAATCCTCAACCCAGAACATACCAGGCGTGGCCTTTTAGCAAGCTGCCCAATATCTCTGTGCCTCAACGGCCCTATGGGCAAAATTGGAGTAAGGTAAGACTAGGACTCACCTCCCACGTCAGGGTGTTGTGGGGATTAGATGCAAGAATCATGGAACACTAAGGATAGTGAGGGTCTGTCACCTACTAAGCATTCTGGAAGCATTACCATCGATGTTTCTCATCAGAGCTGGGGGACAAAAGCTAAACCTCCCCCGAGGTGACATTCTTAGGAGGGCTGGGCCACTGCAGGGAAGGCAGGGCCTATGGTGATGGGCTTATCTCCCTGTCGGGCCTCAGAGTGTGTTTGTGCAGGTCGTGCCCCTGAACGGGGACACCTGAAATTCAGCTTGCTTGCATGCCATTTGCAAAGCCATGTGACCTGGGGTGAGGGTCGTGTCAATCCCAGAGGGAGCAGCACCTGTTTCTAATTAGGCCTCCCAGAGGAGGTGCCTTTCTGTGATTAGCATGACTAGCTGAGGGGCGCCATCTCTGCCTCAAGACAGGGGACACATCTTGGGTCCCTGGGCTTGCAGGCCTCTCCTCACAGCCGGTGGCAGAATCTTCACCCTGACCTCCATCTGTCTCCAGCTCTAACTGATGAGCCCCAAGGGGACAAGTGTCTGTGGCTGCGGGGACCTGAGGAACTATTTTCCAGGCCCCCAGGTTATACACGCGAAATGAATCCTAACCACATCGATGAGCCCACAGTCTTGTTTGTCTGAGCCACCCCAAAACCAGGGTTAAGGGCCAACAGAGGCCACAGGCGGTTCAAGCTGGGAGACTTCCCCACACCAGTGGGGGCTCTGATTGGAGGGAAACTGGGGTCCCTGGATGAATGACGAGGTCTCCAATGCGATGGGATTGGGAGCTTGGGAGACAGGACCCGGGCGCCCAAGAGAGAAGTGTTCCTGGCCCGGAGATGAGATTGGGGGCCATGGGGCTGCTACATCACCTCAGGGCTCAGGTAAGGGGAGCAGTTTCAGCTTGACGGTGCAGGGAGCAGGGCCAGACCAAAACAGCCTCACCTTTTTAAGAATGAAGTAAGCTAAGAGACACCACTAGGCCGAGTGGCGGGTGGCAGAAAAGGGAGAGCAAACAAGCCTCCAAAGGCTTGTGTTCTAGAAGCTGAAGTGAAACTAGGGAGGGCCTGCCTGACATGCTTCAGGCCTGGCCAAAATGTATTAGCAAAGTGAGATGAGGCCCCTGTCACTCCCTGGTGTGGGGGAATTTATGGACTGAAATCCCCTCCCAATGCCCTTTAGGGGTTCGAAGCGTGTGTCCATGATGGTGCTGGGTGGGAGGGGCTGCGGAGGGGAGAGGTAGGGAGAACTGTGCCGAAAAACCAGTGTCCGGGGCCCTCGAGGAGAGAAAGCCCCTCTCCGTGCCAGTGGAGGGAGGCAAGGGAAAGTCCCCCACAGTTTGGCTGGAAGTCATTCTGCCGATTGCTCTTTTTGACACAACCTCACACTTTCTTTCCAGTCCTATATTTCTGGCTGTGCGCAAACTATTTCCACTTGGATGTTCTGCCAAGAAGCTTAAACTAAACATGCTTAAAGCAGAGTTTCTTTTCCCCCACAAAGCCTCACACCTTTCCAAGGCCTCTAGCTTCACTGCTGACACCCGAATAGCCCAGGGCCTTGCTAACCTGGCTGCTTCTCTTTCTCCCCGACACCAGGGCCCCTCTCCCTCGCCGCCTTTGAACCCAGTGCTCTTCCCTGGGTACCACTTCTCAGAGTTGTCCTGGCCGTTCCCAGGCTGCAGCCCAATACCGCCCTGCCCCTCGGCCCTGGAGATTCCCTTGACAGCGCCTACCTGGGCTCCCTGCTCTGGGTCTCTCCCTCGGTCTGAGCCGTGCATGCCTCCTGGCTTCGTACAGTGTTCGTTTACCGCAGTGGGAGTGGGAGAGGAGCCCTTCTAGAAGAGAGAAGAGCAGAGACACAGAGTGACAGTGGAGCAAGGAGCCTAAGTGGGAGAGTTTGGCCTTAGGAGTGAGTCAGAGCTGGCTGTGAACCCCAGCTTAGTGATCTTGGCCTTGTAATTTCACCTCTCTGTGCCTCAGTGCTCTTCTGTCTAAAGTGGGGATGATAGTGTCGATTTCCTCAGGTTCTTGGGAAGCCGAATCCTCAAAGGGCTACATGCCCAAATGACATCCCCCCAGAGACTGGAGTGGGTACAGAGCTGTGAAGACAAGTCCCCAAGGATGTGCATGGCCGGATGGCTTGACTTGTTTGTATATTTGCGGTTTCCCCACTGTGTATAAATAACAGGAAATCAAGTAGGGAATCAATTCAACTGGACCCAATTCTTGGCCCTTTCCAAAACTTCCCCCACCCCCTTGTGTACATGGGAAACCAAGGCTACAGTCTATGAAGCTGATTGGAGTGCCCAAGGATGCCTTGTTATCTCTGCTCTTCTCAGCTTTCCTTCCCAAGGCCCTTCCTCCCATTATTAATCTTGTCCCCGCTCTTCTTCTTCATTTCCTCTTTTCAGTTTTTTTTGTAACACAGGAGCAGAAGCCAGTGCCTGTCCAAGCCCGCTGGCCTGGGGCAGAGGAATGTGGCCACTCCCTCCCAGGAGCGGCCAGGCCCAGGCACTCACTCAGGCTGGCAGAGGTAGGCAGGCTCTGTGCAGAGCTGGGGAGGCTCCCGGCACCTTGCTCTGAGGGGCTGGAAAGCACTACAGACGTTAGCTCATCACTCCCTGGCAGAGGCCGACCAGTCTGCTATTCTCACTAGCATCTTCCAGATGGGGAAATGGAGGCACAACAGCATGCAGTGTGGCTACAGACTCTCAGGGTCCCATGGGAGCTTCTGGACAGGGTCTCCAGATGGAATAAGGGGAGAAGGGCCACCCAGACTTCCCCAGAGGGACTTCCACTCCTTGAGGTTGGATGGGGGGAGGGGAGGAAAGATAGAGGAAGGAACTGTGGTCCGAGGACAGTATCTGAAGGAGGCATGAGAGAAGAATAGGAGGAGAGTGGCTAGGACCCACCATCACCTGATCGCCCCCCCCCCACTGGAAGGGCCCCAGCTTCACTCACTAGCCCGTTAGGAGTGACTCACCACTCTTACAGAGAACATGTTTGCCCCACTCATCACCTCTGGAATAAGAGGCCACACAGATAAAGTCTGCAGAGCCAGACACCAAAGGGTTAACTATGATGCGGTTAGGTTATTATGTTTTCCTCCTGGTGCTTTTCTGTTATTTCCAAATTCTGTGCAGGGAACAATTATGACATTTAGAACCAGACAAAATCTTAATTATTTTTAATTATTAGAAAGAAAAAGCAGGGCGCCTGGGTGGCTCAGTGGGTTAAAGCCTCTGCCTTTGGCTCAGGTCATGATCTCAGGGTCCTGGGATCGAGGCCCACATCGGGCTCTCTGCTCAGCAGGGAGCCTGCTTCCTCCTCTCTCTCTGCCTGCCTCTCTGCCTCCTTGTGATCTCTCTCCCTCTGTGAAATAAATAAATAAAATCTTTAAAAAAAATAAAAATCTTTTTTAAAAAAAAATAAATAAAAAGAAAAAGCTACTGGGATGTGGTGATGAGCCCTGGGCTTGGAATAAGGGACCCCAGGTCAAGCCCACTCTCACTTCCCAATTGTGTGACCAAGGACAAGTGATTTCATCTCTTAGAATCTCAGTTTTTCTATAAAATGGAAACATCGACAAGTAAACATTTGCAAACATGCACAAGGAAGCATTGCAATGAAGGCCCATGTACCATCTTCAACAATTATCATCTTATTTTATTTATATCTCCACCCACCTCACCCCCATTCCCACTGGAATATTCTAGAATAAATCCCAGACATGCCCTTTGTTGCCATAAAGAATTCAGTATTGAACTGCTTTTGACATTTTTCTCAATTACAAAATAATACATGGTGACCGTAGAAAATTTAGAAAATGAAGAAATAATATACAAAGGAGAAAACAAAAATCACCCACAACCGTGCCACCCAGAGGTAACATTTTGAGTAGTCCACTAATTATTCTATGCATGTGCACACACACACACACATGCACATATATATACACATTATAGATATACATTTTGAGCAAACGTGGGACCCTACTGTACATACCATTTGTAGGTATCACTTCATTTAAATTATAAACATAATAAAATCATATTACAGAAAAGTCAAGAAAAGATGGAAATTGCCCATAATCCTTTACCACCAATATAAAACATGTTAATACTTTAATATATTTCCTCCCTATTTTTTTCAACTAACATACATACTTTTAACACAAGTGGGATCATAATGATTATGTGCTTTTCAAATTAGGAATCTGTTTTTATTGCAAGAAAATAACATAATTGTATTGCAGAAATTTTTTAAAAAGTAAAAAGGAAAATATCACCTGTAATTCCATTATTCAATTATAATCACTGTTAACATTTTGGTGTATTTACTTCCAATTTTTTTGTCAGAATTTTTTTTAAATTTTATTTATTTATTTGACAGAGAGAGAGAGAGATCACAAGTAGGCAGAGAGGCAGGCAGAGGGAGAGGAGGAAGCAGGCTCCCCGCTGAGCAGAGAGCCCTCGATCCCAGGACGCTGAGATCATGACTTGAGCTGAAGGCAGAGGCTTAACCCAGTGAGCCACCCAGGCACCCCTACTTCCAATTTTCTTGCGCACATATAATTTTAACAAAAGTGGGAGTGTACCATGTATGCAGTTATTAACTATAAATTTGTATTTAATTATAGGAAAAATATCATCATGTTGCATAACATGGAAAAAAGAGGGGAAAAAATCACTCATAATCCTACCACCCTACTGACCCTCTTGTTGGTTTGGTGTTTTCCTGACCATTGCTTCATTACTCATATTCATACATGGTTGGAAACATAGTATTTAATTTTCTATTCTTTGTGCTCGTTGCAACTTGACATCATATTTATGCAACTTTGTACCCAGTATTTTTTTTTGTTGCTGTTATGAACATTTTCCCATGAATAAAAGAGTTTTAGAAATCAGGAGTGTGTTTGTGTGTGTGTGTGTGTGTGTGTGTGTGTGTGTGTGTGTGCGCGCATGTGTCAAGGTACCAAGGTACAACCTCACCATGGACATTTAGATTGCTTTTTATTTTTCGCTATTATAAATAATTCTGCTCCAAACATTCTTGAACAAAGACGTGCTTTTTAATTTTTCTACAGGCATACTGAGTATCTGTTTCTGGAGACCACTCTATGTGTTTTTACCGGCTATCTTGTAAAAAGTGGTCATCTTTTATTGGTCCCTAATTTACTCCTGTCATATAGCTCAGACAGCCCTTGGTTCCGGAGGATGGCATTTTGAGAACAAATCTGCATTTTCCTCTCCCAACCCTTCCTGGGTTTATAGACCTCCTTCATCCCCTCTCAGCCTGGCTTTTAAGTTAATCAGTCAGTCTTATTGAACCTGAAGTGTATGAGCTGAGACAGGGCTAAGAGGCAAAAGGAAAAGAATGAGAAGGCACAATAACAACATTTGTTGACGGCTTACTACACAGGGGGCACCAACCAGGCTAAGCTTTTCCCTGGATCCTTGCAACAAACCCACAGAGTTGCTACCATCATTATCCCCATGTAACAGACAGGAAAACCGAGGCCCAATAAGTGAAGCCACTTAGCCTGAGACCATACAGCTAGTAAATGGCAGTGTAGGAATTTAAACCCAAGGGGACTGACCCCTGAACGTGTATTCTTGATGGTCAGTCTAGACCGCAACCTTCGCCTCCTGTCGGGGAAGGTGTTAAGGGCGGGAGGAAGAGACTCTGCAGTCAGCCTGACCCAGATTGAAACACGGGGCCTCCCGGCTGTCTGAACTTGGGCATATCTCTGGGACTCCGTTTCACCTTTAGTAAACCCTATCTCGCCAGGCGGTCGTGGGAAGTAAATGAGATGATGGGTGGAAACGTGCTAGGCCCAATGCTGGAACACAGAGGGTTCCAGTTGGGTAACCATCCTCGTCCTCTCCTTGCCTCCCGAGATCGCGATCTAGTTGCCAAGTTGGAGATAAGAGTTCAGCGGAGAGCTCTGAGCTGGGCTGCAGCCTACTGGGAAGCCTGTGATCCGGGGCAAATTTGCAGATAGATGCAAATGTCTCCTTTGCTCTCTCCCTGCCTCTGCGACTAACCTCCTCTCCCATCTCCCCCAAAAGCAAAGGGGTGGCTTTTGTGCTCCACAGCTGAGTGCTTGAAGCCCCTCTCTTTCCCACCCCCCAGGAGGTGGACAGCGGAGATGACACAAAGTCACCAGTGGAGAGACCCTCTCCGGCATGCGGACACAGAGAATTGTGGTGGAGGGCGCTCCTTTTTTTGCCCTTCAGTGGTCCGGATGGGGGAGGGGGCTGGCTGTTGAGCAACTGCTCCGGAGACACTCCAGAAGCCGAGATGAACATATGCCTCTTTCTAACAATTGGCCTGGGAGCCATCCAATAGATGGAGGGCGGATCCGACACCTCCCGGATCCGGAGCCTGCAGCGGAGCTGCTGCCGCTGTTTCCAGACCCGCCACCGAGAGGGGGCGGAGGGGGAGGGTAGGTCGGAAGGCCAAATTAGCAGCACACAAGTCGAAAGCCTAAGGGTCGCTCACCTCAGGCCAACACCAAGATGGCTTGAGGGTGTATTTCACAGCTAAACTCTGTAGGGTTTTAGGGTTCCGACAGATCCCGCCTTTTATCGGAGGCAAACTGGGCACGACCCACGATCTCTGGGCAAACTGAGAAATGGTTTGGGGGGGGTTGTTACTGGGGTTTGTGTTGAGATAAGGTGAGGGGAAGGAATGGAGCCCCTCAAGGCAGCTTTTGGGGCTGGGTAAGGGGTTTAGCTGGAGACCAGAGCACGCCCTGAGCATACTCCAGGTGTTAAGGAAGGGCCTTGATCCATCCCTCCGTTTGCTCCCCATCTTTATGTCGGTAAGCCGGTTAGTCCGTCAACAAACAGAACTTTGTTCAAAGAGCAAATGCAGCGCGCTCAGGGAAAAGGGGGTGGGGGAGGAGAGGAAGGAAGGAAGGAAGAAAAAAAATGAAAGAAGAAAAAAAGAAAAGACCTTTAGGTCTTCAAATCCAATTAAGAAGACAGAACACATACAGAGTGAAAATGACTTCGACATTCCCTCACCCTTTTTGCTTAACATCAGTACTTTTTTAAAAAGAGCTTGGCTTATAAACAATGTAAAATGAGTAGTTGCTGAAAGGGGTCAAAAAAGGGAGTTTGGTCGAGGGACAATCCTGGCAGCCTTCCTGTAAGAGAGGAGACGGGAGCTTGTTGGCCACAAGGAACGTGAACTAAGATGAAGGAGAGGAAGCGGACCTCTTTCCCTTAAACACCTGTAAGGTAGTATCCCAACCTGAGAAATGTATGCTCCAAATGCAAAATATTATTCCTGCTAGATGGGAATGATTATATAATTGTAATAACATAACCTGACATCAAGGGAAGGCAGAAGGAATCCCCCTCCGGCTCTGAGGCAAGCTCTTCGGACCCGGCCGCCGGTTCTCGGTTTTTCGCGTGCCTCCTGAGCTGCACCTGGCCCCAAGGTCCCGGTGGGCAGCATATCATCGCGTCGCATCCCGCCAGCTTCCTTCCGCCTGGGATGACCGCAAGAGTGAATCCCTCGAACCCAACCCCTGCTTGGGCCTTCGAGGGAAGGCGCCGCTGCGGGATAGGCCCTCCATGAGGCTCTGCCCGGAATCCGGGGACTTTGAGGGGGAAAGGGACTCCCAGCCTCAGCCCTTCAACAAGATGGTGCGGCCCAAAGAGGGCAAACAGGCTCCGAAAAAGCCCCGCAGAAAACTCCAACCGTGCCCCGCCGGCACCAGCCCCGTCCCGTGTGAGCCCCCCTCCCCCGGGCCATTCCCGGAGCCGTCTCTGGCTCTCTCCCCACCCCCCTGCTCAGCCCCCTGAAGCCCGCTCTGGCCACCCCGCAAGATTTAGGTCAGAAAACAGACACTTAACAGCTCTCCCTCGCCTCAGCATAATTGGTAAGTGGAATTTATTGGGCAAGTCCATGCAGGGCGGTGGGGAGAGACCAGGTCCCGGGCACGGGCCCCCCGCCGCTTTAGAAGCGCGGGCGTCGGCCTGGGGCTCCAGGCTCGGAGCGCCCACGGCCTGGGCCCGCCAGCTCCACGCCGGGAACCGCGGATGGTCCCCGGCACGGCCGGACCCGCGGGGCCGCTCGGACTCCGTTCCCCAGCCGGCCCTTCGCTTTCACACGATCCGCGGTGACTGCACCAGCTTGAGCGCCTTTAAAGGGCCACACACGCCAGCCGCCGCTATAAAATGTTCCCAGCGGCACAGCTGCAGAAGGGGCACCGCTGAGCTGCCGAGAGGAGGCTCGCTCCGCCCGGCTGCCCGCCCGCAGCCCGCCTGCGAGGGGTCGTTCCCGGCGAGGAGGAAGAGGGCTGAGGAAGGCACAGCACCCGCTCTGGCCCTTGGTGAGTATCCAGTTCAGATTTTGCCATCAACTCGCCCACGAGCCAGGACATGTGCTAATAATGCCCTAAGCCGGTTATAAAGACGTGGAAATTGGGGGGAGAGGAAAAAAAGGGGGGAAAGGGTCTGTCCTTCCTGGGATTCCTAGCCGAGTCCAGCCTGCTGCCGTGTGCGTGTGCGTCAGGGCTCTCCGGGCGGCAATGGGGCCTTGAGAACTGGGTCCCCGGCGCCGGGAAGGGAGCGCGGCGGCCGCCACCACCACCGCCCCGGAGTCAGGCGCCGAAGCT
>LNAC01000928.1:108684-126887 GCA_002007465.1 Ailurus styani
GCGTGCGTGCCAGGGGCTGGGGGCTCCGCCGCTTCGCCCCCGGCTCACCGGGTTCCGCGCTTCCCTCTCTCCAGGGCGGGCGGCTTCGCAGAGGTAAGCCGGGCCGCCGGGCAGGGCGCTGGGCTGGTCGGCGGGGCCAGGGACTCCAGCCGAGCGGGTGTGGGGAGCGGGCGGTGACCGGGCGGGCCGGGGGGCTCCGGGGGACTTGTTTTGTGTTTGAAAGCTGCTCTGCTGGAGGCGGAGGGGCCGCCGCCCGCCCGCCAGCGAGCCGATTCGCTCGCCAGCGTGCCCGCCAGCGAGCCGGCCGGGCCAGGCGCCCCTTCTCCGGGGGAGACCGCAGCACCTTTTCTCCCCGCGCCCGCGCTTTCTCCAGCTTGGCTTCCACCGACTTTGCTAATCGCCCGGACCGCATCTGGACGCTCCGGCTCTGGGGCTGCACAAAGCTCAGGTTTCCTTCGGGGACTGGAGACGAGAGGGGCTTTGGGGGCCGAGTTCCGCGGAATTGCGGGATGGAAGTTAGCGAATTTGGGCAACTTGCCTCTTCTACCCAGCCGACCTTTACTCTCCCCCACACGCACGCCCACACACCCACGCACACCCACGCACACACCCCTCTCCCTATAAACGAGGGCGGCGGGGCCGGGCCGCGCACTGAGTCCCTGCCTCGCCGAGCGCCAGACTTGGAGTCAGACAGACCTGGCTGCGAATCCCGGCTCCGCCACTTTCTAGCGCTGTGACCTTGGGCAAGTTACCGAACCTCTCCGGGCCTCTCTCACTCTTCTCGTACCGGGCTTATAGCACTGACTACGGGCGGCTTGGCTTAGGGGGTAGGCGCAGCCCGCGGGCGCGTCGGGTAGCTCAGCGGGCGCTCAGTAAGTGTTGGTGAGGCGCGGGAGTGGCCGCCGCCGGCGCTGAGTGCGCCCCCGCGCGCGGAAAGACCGCGGGGCCCCAAACTCGCCGCCGAGGCCGAGCCCCCGAGCCCCCTCCCCGCCTGCCCATCCGGTCTCTGCGATCGGTTCCTGATGACAGCACTTGCGGGAGCGGATGCTCGGGGCCCCAGTAGCCAGGGTGCTCGCGCCCACCGTGCAGGGATGCTCCCACCGCCCCCCAACTCCCGCAGATCCACCTGGGATGCGGCGAGGAGGGCAGCCGAGCTGTCCGCAAACAACGGGCCTTTAGTTTTCAGGTGGCGAAACTGACTGGTCTGGTTAGAGCGCGTCCAAGCCAAGCCGCAGTACTGTTTGGATTTTTAAATTTCTCCTTCTGAGTGAGAAAATAGCAATCGAGATGGAGCCATCCGGTTGGTGCCATTTTAACTTTTGGTCCCCCAACAGGTCAAAGACGCGGCCCCCTACCTGCCTCTCCCTTCTCTCTTTTTCCTCTCCCCTCCCCACCCCATCTGGGCGGGAGGGGTGCCGGCCCTTGGGAAGACCTGTGGAGAAGGGAGGGCGGCGGGACCCGGAGCTCGTGGCTGGGGCCCGCGAGGCACCAGCGGGCGCGGAGGCACTTGTTGCTCTGGGTTGTCCAGCCGCCTCTCGCAGCGATTGCGCGGTGGTCAGCTCTCAGCTCGGATAGCGGGCCGGGCCGTCTCCGCGCTGCCAAGTTTTGCCTTCGAATGGGCTGGGTGGCAGAGTGGAGACCGAAACTCGGGGAAGCAGGGGCAGGGATTCCGATCGAAATGCTACTGCCTCTTCAGACGGATTCAGTAACACTTACTGAGCGCCCACTGAGCCCGGACCCAGGCCGGGGGTCAGGACGGGTGGTGGGGAGGTGGCAGGGATGGGAGGCCACAGAGCCGAAAGGAAACAGGGTCCCGCCTAGGGGAGCTCCCAGCCTGAAGGGGGAGACATGGTAAAATGGTCTTCCCCCGGGAACTGGTATCAGAACAGAGATACTTTTTTTCTCGTTTTCTCTCTCCCCACCCCCCTACTTTTTTTCCCCCTCTCCTCTGCTTCTTTTTGTTTTTGTTGTTCTTGCTGTTGCTTTTTCTTTTGTACATTCCGGTACCTAGCGGCAGAAGGAAGGAAGGCTGGATAGGAACGGGAAAAGATGGGCAGCACCCTCCCCCCCGACATTTTTGTTTGGACACGAAATTGCTTGATGCCAAAGGTGCTGAGCTCCTGAAGGTGACATGGATTAGACTCCTTGTCTTGTGATCACTGGCTTGAAATATTCTCCGTTTGCCTCAAAGAAGAAACAGGGCTTCCCAATCAAGGAGCAGTGGCATATCCAGAAACTGATTTTCTGGTGTTTTCTCCCCTCCCCCTTCTTCCCTTCTCTGTTTTTCTTGCCTCCCTCCCATATAAATGGCAATGAGAAGGGGAGGTAGGGAGCGGTCACTTTCTAGAAGTGTCTGAACAGATTTCTAATGACCACTGGGAGGAGGAAGGTGTGGAGAATTCAAACCTCGCTGGACAGATTAGAGATCCTTTTTTTAAGGTCCTGAAGAATCTCTGGGCTAAGAGGTATTTATAAAAATGAAATTTTACATCTCTAATTCATCATGAAGGCTAGAATATAGGGGGCTTAAAAAACAAAACAAAACAAAAAACAAACAAGCTTCCAGGAAAATAACTTGAGATCAGAGATTTTTAGTTGTCTGGTTCGGAGGCACTCTTTTTCCCCTCATCTCCTTATCCTTTGGCACATCATTCCCAGTATGATGACTTGGCGGCGGGTCAGGTGAGGCATGTGGATTTCAGAGTGCTAGATCCTGCTCCTAGAATCACAGCTACCTGATGGGAAAGCCACGGAATCTCTGTGCCTCAGTTTCCCTCCAGGAAGAATCATTCCCACCTATCACCACAGATGGGTGTGGCTGGGCTCAGAGCACATAGCCCGGGAAAGTCCAGTGCTGCCCAAGTTGTCTGGGAGGCATGGAGGCAGTTGAGACATTCCTAGCTGCTCTCTGGCTGCCTTCATGCCCCAAGACCACCCTGATGGGCCAGGCTTCTCTCACACCGGTGCTGGAGGCAGGGCTCTGGAGCCCTGTGACCTTAGCTTTTGGGGACTCATTCCTTCCCCAGGCTGAAGCATCCAGCTTTCCAGGTGTCCCTTGCCCTCAGCCCTTCCCGCTTTCTCCCAACCTCAGTGGAGGCCGCAGGTCCCCAGCCGGGGTGCCAGTGGCCCACTGAGAAAGTGTGCTACTTGCTCAGGGACATCTCTGCCCTCAGAATGAGAAAACAGTGCACCTCCCGCACATACTTGAGGCTCTGAAGTCACTCGCATGAGGAAACAGCCCTGTGTGTGCCCTCTTGGTAATGTGGGCAGCACTTGGCTAAATCGAGCACCTTTCCTGCCTCAGGCAAATGTTCTAGCATGATCTCCTGCCTCTGCTCAGGTGGTTTCTGGTCTGGTGCCTAACCCTGTTACCATCCTTGCCTTGTAGCTGTGTGGAGTTGCCCTGCTTAGGGCTTTGCTAGTGCTCTCTCAGTCACTAAAGCCTTTGTCCTTGTAACTTCTTTTCCCCTCATACACAGCACAAAAGCTCCAGCTGACCTTATCACCTCCCACCAGTTTATCCAACTTCTGCCAAGACTCTGAAATGCCAACTATGTCAAGGCCTGCACTCGACGTCAAGGGGGGCACCTCACCTGTGAAGGAGGTAACTTCCGCCATCTTGCAGATGGGGACACTGAGGCACGGAAAGACCGCCTGGTCTGGCCCTTGTGATAGGCCCTTCCACGCATGGTATCTGGTGTCCTTTAGCAGAGAGGAGATAGCAGGGCCTTCTCTGGGGAGAATGAGAATAGCTTCTACCTAAATGTGGTCAACTCGAACCCACCGAGGTGTTGAAAGATGGCAGAGAAGGGAACAGAGAAGCTGAAGCGGCACAAGGCCGCTCCTTTGAAGAGATTGCTTGAGGCTGAGAAGAGAGACAATGAGATGCCCTTTGCAGAATGGTGACATGAAGGAAGGGTCAGGGGGAGACAGATGAAAGCCATGGCCCCACTCAGGAAGGCGGGCGCCCAGCATCGAGCACCTGGGTCTGAGCTCAGTGCTCAGGATGGTGGTAGCCGAAGGACACTCGAGCTGGGACCCTAACTTGCCAGGGGGCCCTTCTTGCTCTCTCCCCACCACTAGCCCCAGAGGAAGGGCACGCGGGGGCTTCCTGAGGCCGGTGAACGGTGACAGACAAACCGGCAATGGGGGTACCAAGCTGTGCCTTTCTCTGTCTTGTAGGATGCCAACCCCGAGATGAGCTCGCTGGCCTACTCGAGCCTGGGCGCGAAAGACTGCAAAGCAGTGACCATTCTGCACTACCCCGGGGTAGCCTCGAATGGAAGCAAGGCCAGTGGGGATCCCACTAGTTCCTCGGGATCTCCATCTCCGATAGGCTCTGCTATTGCCACCCCTCCCACTAAACCCCCACCCTTCAACCTGCACCCCGCCCCACATCTGCTGGCCAGTATGCAGCTGCAGAAACTTAATAGCCAGTATCACGGGATGGCTGCCGCCACCCCGGGCCAACCTGGGGAGGCAGGGCCCCTACAAAACTGGGGCTTTGGGGCTCAGGCGGGAGGGGCGGGGTCACTCTCTCCTTCTACCGGTGCCCAGAGCCCTGCTATCATCGACTCGGACCCAGTGGATGAGGAGGTGCTGATGTCGCTGGTGGTGGAACTGGGACTGGACCGAGCCAATGAGCTTCCGGAGCTGTGGCTGGGGCAGAATGAGTTTGACTTCACTGCAGACTTTCCATCTGGCTGCTGATGATGCTCACTGTCCCTAAAGATGGAGGAACAAAGCCACCAATTCTGCTGTAAATAAAAAATAAAAGTCACTTACAGAGAGTTGGGCCAGCTGGAGGCGTTCTTCCTTGAGGTGTAACAGTGTGCAGCGCGGTCTGATGTCACTTCTAGCAGTTTGGAGGCCCACGGTAGGGTTCTGCGGGGTGAGCCAGGAGGAAGCTGGCCAGGGTGGGAGGAGGGGCGAACAGGACAGCTCACCAAAGTCTGCCTGCCACTGCCCTTAATCTCACCAGGGGCCCAAGTAGCTGGCCTCACTGCCCTGAGACCCCAGGAATGCTGTCCTATTCACGGTTGAATATGGGGGCTGGTCAGAGGCAGCCTCAGATGAAAGACTCATTCAGACCCTTCCGTGGCCTCCTTGCCACTGGCCCATCCAAGCCTAAAGCATTGCCCTGGCCACATGGTACCCACTCTACAACTCTAAAAGCCACCCTACCCACTCTCTAGACCCCGGTCTAACCCACCTATTAAGGCCACTTCTTTGCCCTGTTGCCCATGGGCCAGAGATGGGACCTAAGAAGCATCCCATGACTTGGGAGCTCAGATTTCTCTGGAAAATTGCAAAAGTAGCAGACTCCCTTGATGATACTCTAGGATTCTAGGTGCCTTCTTCAAGTCCCCTGGACAGTTGTTCAACCCTTCCCTCCAAGCCCAGGACACTCATCTGACGTGAGTGTCCTCCTGACTCTGGGCTTCCTGGCCCACCCGGTGCGGGGACAGCCTGTTCTTTGAGGCTGGCCTCTTCCTCTTAAAGATACAGATTAGGGCTGGGCTTGACAAGTTCAACGTTGAACAACATAGCCCTTGCTCTTAGACAGTGGCTTCAGAAGCATGCCAAGTGGGGCACCTGGGTGGCTCAGTCAGTTGGTTAAGTGTCTGCCTTCAGCTCAGGTCATGATCCTGGGGTCCTGGGATTGAGACCCTCATTGGGCTCCTTGCTCAGTGAGGAGCCTGCTTCTCCCTCTCCTGCCTGCTGCTGCCCCTGCTCATGCTCACTCTCTCCCTCAAATAAATAAATAAAATCTTAAAAAAAAAAAAGGACGCCAAGTGACAAGACAGTAGCACTGAGATGGATCCTGGCCTTGGGGGTGCTGGGCCCCATCATCGTGTTGGCCCAACCCGAGAGGCTGGAGGCCCCTATACCCATATTTCAGAATCCTAGGGACATTCTCACTTGGATATGGTAAAAGCAAACCGACTTCTCAGGACTAGTGTCAGGCCTGTCCCATAGCAAGTGTGTTCAAAGTGCTTCCCTCCGGTGGAAGCAGTACCTTGGGTTCCAGGCTCCCAGAGCCCCTGCTCTGAGCCAGGCACTCTGCTAGGCACTGGGAGCAGGAAAGACATAAAGTTTCTCCCTTTGAAGGGATGTTCACCATCTAGAAGGAGAAAGGCACCAACAAATTACAGTAAAACACAGTATTTGGTACAACACGGGGAAAACGCTATTTGATCCCAGAAAAGGAAAGAGCTCCATCTGTCTGGGAAGTCTGGCTAAGGCTTCCTGGTATTGAACAGCCCTGTGACTGGGGAAGAATCTCAAAGTTTATAGGAGAGCAAAGAATGAATCCACTTTTATTCTCAGGATGCTCACACTGGATGGTTAAACTCATCTAATGCTTCCAACAGGAAGACATGGGGTTCTCAGACAACTGGTGAGACAGGGGTAGGAAAACAAAGAGAAGAACAGAAGCCTGGGAGAACAGGGCAGGATTGTGGGTTTGAAGGTCTGCATGCAAAGAACAGAACAAGATGGGGGGTGGCAGGAAGAGAAAGGGAAGAAGGGAAGCTGTGGTTGGCAGGCAGATTTCAGAATCTGGACAGCTCTAAGGTTGGGGTGGCCTCAGGAATGAACTCTAAAGCAGAATGGCAGGATGTGGAAAGAATCTAGCCCCTAAAAGTCTGGAGGGTTCCCTTCCCCTGCTGGGGACTTTACAAAACACGATTCTGGCCAAACAAAATAAGTTAGCAGGCTGGATCCCGCACATGGGCCCCAGCTTGCTTCCCCCGACCTCTGTGAGCTCTGGTGCCTCCAGGACGCCAGCAGCCCTTGGGGTAGGGAGAAGCCCAAGCCAGGGGCCAGTGCCTCCCTGAGGGGGAGGGGCTGCCTTGGAATCGTGGAGGTGACAGGGGAGTCGTCAGGAAGCAGGGAGTGGCAGGGAATAGACTGGGCATCCCTAGACAAGGCATGGCGGAGGAGGGAGAACAGGAACTTGGACGTGGCAGTCCTGTCTCCCAGTGCCAGAGGGCTGACTCCAACTGTGGCAAACTGGGCAGCATCCTCTCCAGAGCGCTTGGAGGGAGGAAGAGGCAGGTAGCATCCTCTAGGGAGAGCCGGGGCTCTGCTCAGGTGAGGAGGGGGAGGGGTGCGAGGCAGTAATTTTTTACTGCTGAAGAAGGGGCAGAAGTGAGGGAATGTTGAGGCACCTGGGTGGCTCAGTCATTAAGCCTCTGCCTTCGGCTCAGGGCGTGATCCCAGGGTCCTGGGGTTGAGGCCCCGCTTTGGGCTCCCTGCTCAGCAGGAAGCCTGCTTCTCCCTCTCCAGCTCCCCCTACTTGTGTTCCCTCTCTCGCTATGTCTTTCTCTGTCAATTAAATAAATAAAATCCATATAATAAAAAAATAAAGAAGTGAGGGAATGTCAAGGGCATGGCTGGGGAAAGGCAGGGAGGGCTCTACCCCTGCTCCATCGCTTTGTGTTCAGGCCTCTCCCAGCACAACCAGGCACATTCATTAGATTAACAGAAGATTCCTGAGGCCAGCTCTAAGTCTTCAGGAAGCAAGGTTCCCAGAGGCACGCCAATAAGGAACACTGCCTACCCACCAGGAGCCCGCAGCCTAGGAGCAGATGGAGATGTGTGGCCACCAGTGCCTCCTGGAATCCAGGAGCTGTGCTGCTCCATAAGGACAAATTAGGGGGCCGCTGTCACCACTGTCAAGGAACTCACCGTTCAGTGGCAGAGACAGCCATGGTCTTGAAGGATGAAGTGGATTTCCATTAAGGCAGTAATGCTGTGGGGGACAGAAAGGAAGGCATGGCCTTTAGGCAGAGGGAGAAACTGAAGCACAAATAAGATAAAATCAAGGCGTGGTATAAACCAGAACCCAGGGCTGGAAAGCCTGAGGCTCTTTCAGGAAGGGCAGTGAGTTCAGGAGTTGGACTTCCTTGACGGGGGGGGAGGGCCGAGAGAAGGTAAGTTAGAACAAGATCTTGCACGGGCGCCTGGGGGGGCTCAGGTGGTTAAGCATCTGCCTCTGGCTCAGGACATGATCCCGGGGTCCTGGGTTCGAACCCTGTGTGGGGCTCCCCACACAGCAAGGAGTCTCCCTCTCCCCCTGCCCCACTCCAGCCTCCCAGTCCCGCTCATGTTCTTTATCACTATCTTTCTCAAATAAATGAATAAAATCTTAAAAAAAAAAAAAAGGAGCGCATGGGTGGCTCAGTCGGTTAAGCGTCTGCCTTAGGCTCAGGTCTCAGGGTCCTGGGATTGAGCCCCACTTCTCCCTCACCCTCTGCAGCATCCCTTGCTTCTGCTCTCTGTCTCTCAGATAAATAAATAAAATCTTAAAAATAAAAGAACCAAATCTTGCAGTTGTTTCTACTTTATTCCAGAAGCCAAAGGAAGCTCTCATTCCACAAACACGGACTGACCACCTATTGTGGGCCAGGAACATGCTAAGTACCAGGAATATGTGATGAGCACATCGCCTTTCCTCTCTTGAAGCTTGAAGTTTAGCAAGGAGATAGACAACAGTCAAATAATCACACAGATCATTAAAACTACAAACCATGAGACATGACAGGAAGAAAAGGTATGGGTCCTGTGAAAGAGTGGAATGGGGGCTTAATTTCAACTGCAGGATCAGGAAGGGCCTCTGAAGGGGTTTTTTTGTTTTTTTTTTTTAGATTTATTTATTTATTTATTTGACACAGAGAGAGATTACAAGTAGGCAGAGAGGCAGGCAGAGAGACAGGGAGAGGAGGAAGCAGGCTCTCCGCCGAGCAGGCAGCCCGATGCGGGCCTCGATCCCAGGACGCTGAGATCATGACCTGAGCCTAAAGCAGAGGCTTTAACCCACTGAGCCACCCAGGCGCCCCCTCTGAAGGTTTTGAACAAGACAGTGTTGTGGTCAGAGCTTGCCTAAAGAAAATGAAGCAGGCACAGTGTGCATGACAGATTGGAATTATGGTAACGCTAGAAAGCTATTACAGCGGTCGAGGCAAGAAGTGACAAAGACAGGAGATCAGTCTATGATGAAAAGGTAGCATTTCTTTTTTTTTTTTTTTTTTTTTTTTAAATTTTTTTTTTTTCTTTNAGAGAGAGAGATTACAAGTAGGCAGAGAGGCAGGCAGAGAGAGAGGAGAGAGGAGGAAGCAGGCTCCCCGCTGAGCAGAAAGCCCGACGTGGGCCTCGATCCCAGGACCCTGGGATCATGACCCGAGCCGAAGGCAGCGGCTTTAACCCACTGAGCCACCCAGGCGCCCAAAAGGTAGCATTTCAATGGAGAGTTGTTCAAGGAGAGTTTCACTTTTGCAAGATAAGAAAGTTCCAGAAATCTGATGCACAATGTGAATAACTTAACACTACTGAACTATATACTTCAAAACGGTTAAGATGGTAAATTTTATGTCATGTGTGTTTTATCACAATTTTTTTCAAGATAGCATTTCAAAGGAGACGAGAAGTGGTGGAATATTCAATAAATGCTTTGGGACAACGGGATACGTTCCTTCACAACATACACCAATATGAGTTCCAGTAGACTGAAGATGTAAAAGTTCAAAAATGAAACCATAAAAGTACTAGAAGAAAATATGAGAGGCTTTAAAAAGAAAATATTGAAATCAGGAGGGCTTTCCAAGAATGACACAAAACCCTGAGGCTGTGGAAGAGACTGACATATTCAACCACGTTTTTAAAAACTTTATGGCAAAAACTACCATAAAAAAGGTAAAATCCAAAGATAAACAATAAGCTGAGGAAAATATCTGCTACTCACAGTGAATATGAAAGCAACACTTACAAATCAATACCTCAAACACCACCAGCCAATATAAAATGAGCAAATAATGTCAAAAAATATCAAAATGAAATATACAAAAAGAAATTAAAATGGCTTCAAAACTGATCAGAAGATGTTCAAATGCACTCGTACCAAAAGAAATGTATTTCAGGGCCATCTGGGAGGCTGAGACGGCTAAGTGTCTGATCTTGGGGTCCTGGGATTGAGTCCCACGTTGGGCTCCCTGCTCAGCGGGGAGTCTGCTTCTCCCTCTCCCTCTGCCTGCTGCTCCCTCTGCTTGCACTCTCTCCCTCTCTCTCTCAAATAAATAAATTTTTTAAATCTTCTTAAAAATTTAAATAAATAAATAAAATAAATGTATTTCAAAACTACACTAGGGGACTTGTTTCCAGAATGAGATGATGTTGACTCACTTTTCCCGGCTCCTCTCTTTCTCATACAATTGTATACCCTAGAAGTTATTTAATAGACAATGATGTAAAGACTCTAAAAGCAGGGCACCTGGGTGGCTCAGTGGGTTAAAGCCTCTGCCTTCGGCTCAGGTCATGATCTCAGGGTCCTGGGATCGAGGCCCGCATCAGGCTCCTTGCTCAGCGGGGAGCCTGCTTCCCCCTCTCTCTTTGCCTGCCTCTCTGCCTACTTGTGATCTCTCTCTCTGTCAAATTAATTAATTAACAAAATCTTTTTTAAAAAAAGACTCTAAAAGCAGGAAAGAAGGTGAACTGGCTGGGAACCTTAGGACTTGTGGAACAATAATGTGGTGACTTCCCTTGGTTTTCTTTATTCTTTTTTTTTCTTGCTGGTATGAGAGAATATATGTATTTTTTAAAAGATTTTATTTATTTATTTGAGAGGGTGACAGAGATAGCAAGACAGTGCACAAGCAGGGAGAGGAGGGAGAAGAAGGCTCCCCACTGAGCAGAGAATCCGACTCGGGACTGGATCCCAGGACCCTGAGATCATGACGTGAGCTGAAGGCAGCCACTGCACTGACTGAGCCACCCAGGCGCCCCAAAAGAATATATTTTTACTGAAGTATGGTTGACATGCAAAATAATAATAGTTTCAGGTGTACAACATAGTCATTTGACATTTATATACATTACAAAGTGGTCACCATGATAAGTCTAGTTACCATCTGTCTCCTCAGTTTTCCTTTTAGTTCCTATGTATGTATACACACCCCTAGACTGGGTGCCAAAAGCCAAAACCACCAAACCAACAGTCACACACACACACACACACACACACACACACACACACACACACACACACATGGACTGGAGATCTACTGAGAGGATCTAAACCCTGCTCCCCAACCGAAGTGCCAGAAGGCAGTCCAGTCTGCTTGCAGCAACAAAGCCTTTGGCTGTCTCAGTCCCCACTCCAGAACTAGGACATCCCCAGGCAGCCTGATTTGCCTGCAGCAGTAGCAGCAACAAAGCCCCGTGTATGGTATCTCACTATCCTCCACCCAGGGGCATAAGGAAACCCAGGCACAGTGCCTTCGACAACTCTCCCCTCCCTCCAGAAGATCACCCAGCAAAAAACAAGCAGCTCAGGGAAGCACCTTCTGCCCCTGCAGGCAGCACAGGCGAGGGTTGAGCAGGAGCCCCAGGGACAACAGAAAAATGAAGCAGACCAAGAAACATCACCGTAAGGGTTTGGGAAACTAAACTGTCACTGGAACTAAACCCGTAGAAATAGACCGGAACATGCACGCTAAACCTAAACAGGGTGACTGCCTGCTAAAGTAGAAGACTGAAACAGGATCGAGAGTCTCCTAACATGACCAAAATGTCTACAATGGAATAGAAAATCACTCATCATAACAAAAGTCAGGAAAATCACAATTTGAATGAGAAAAGACAATCAAGCGACTGACACCAATACCAAAGTGAATCAGATACTAGAATTACCTGACAAGGGTTTTAAAGCAGCCATCATAAAAATACTTCAACAAGCAATTACAGATTTATTTGAAAGAAAAAATTTTAAATCTCAACAAAGAAATAGAAATTATAAAAGGAGCTAAGGGGAAATTAGAGAATGAAAGAAAATTAACTGAAGTTAAAACCTCACTGGATAGACTCAATAATAGAGTGGAGGTGACAGGATAGAATCAGTGAACTTAAAGGCAGATCAATAGAATTTAGTCAATCTGAACTCACTTGAACACCAGTAAGCTATGGTAAGTGTTGTATGTTTATGATACTCCTTAGAGCAAACACTAAGAAAACCATACAAAGCAATATACACAGAATCATTATAAATAAATTCAAATGATACTCTAAAATATGTTCAAGTAACTCACAGGTAAGCAAGCAAAAAGAAACAAAAGCATGAGAAACAGAAAACAAGTAACAAAATGGCAGACTTAAGCCCTGAGATACCAGTAATTACCTTAAACATAAATGGACTACATACATCAATCAAAAGAAAGAGATAAGTAGGGGCGCCTGGGTGGCTCAGTTGGTTAAGAGACGACTCTTGATTTTGGCGCAAGACATGATCTCAGGGTTGTAGGATTGAGCCCCGTGTCAGTTCCATGCTGGGCATGGAGCCTACTTGAGAATCTCTCTCTCGCTCTCTCTCTCAAAAAAAAAGAGAGAGATAAGTGGAATGGATTAACACACACACACACACACACACACACACACACAAAACCCAATTACATCCTGTCTTCTGGAAACTCACTTCAAACACAGCAACAGAGGTAGGCTGAAAGTAAAAGAATAAATTAAAAAAAGATATATCATGTAAAGAGTAATTTTTTAAAAAGCAGAAATGGTTATATTAATAGTGGATAAAGGAGACTTCAGAGCAAAGAAGATTACTAGGGACAAAGAGGGACACTACATAATGGTAAAAAGATCAAGTCACCAAAAGACATGGCAATCCTAAATGTGTATGCACCAACAAGAAAGTTTCAAAATACAGGAAGCAGGGGCGCCTGGGTGGCTCAGTCGGTTAAGTGGCAGACTCGTGATCTCAGCTCAGGTCTTCATCGCAGGGTCAAGAGTTTAAGCCCCGCACTGGACTCTATCCTGGGCATGGAGCCTACTTAAAAAAAAAATACACAAAGCAAAAACTGAGAGTGCTGCAAGGCAAAACAGATCTGCAATTACAGTTACAAGAGTTCAACATCTCCTCTCCACAATTGATAGAACGACTAGACAAATTCAGTAAAGTTATAGAAATATTCAACAACACCATCAACTGAGAGGATCTAATTGACATTTATAAAACACTTCACCCAACAACAGAAGAATACATATTCTTTTCAAATACTCAGGGAACATTGACCAAGACAGGCCATATTCTGTGTTAGAAAACAAACTTTAAGAAATGGAAAGGAACCGAAGTCATACAGATTACGTTCTCTGGCAACAATGGAATCAAACCAGAAGTCAATATAACCTAAAGATAACAGGAGAATCTCCAAACACTTGGAAACTAAACAGCATACTTCTAAATAATCTTTGGTTCAAAAAGGAAATTTTTATCTTATTTTAAGATTTATTTATTCGTTTTAGAGAAAGAGAGAGCAGGGGGAGGGGTGGAGGGAGAGGGAGAGAGAATCGCAAGCAGACACCCCACTGAGGGTGGAGCCCAACACAGGGCTCACTCTCATGACCCTGAGATCATGACCTGAGCTGAAATCAAGAGTCAGATGCCCAACTAACTGTGCCACCCAGGTACCCCCAAAAGGAAATTTTTTAAAAATATATTGAACTGAATGGAAATGAGAATATGACATTTCAAACTTTGTGGGATGCCAGCAAAAGCAGAGAGGGAAATGTCTAGCACTAAACATTCACATTAGAAAGAAAGAAAAAGTCTCAAACCAATGGTCTGAATTCCTACCTCAGGAACCAAGAAAAAGAAGAGCAAAATAAACCCAAAACCAACAAGACAGAAGGAAATAAAGATGGAAGCTGCAATCAATGGAATTGAAAACAGAAAAACAATGGAGAAAAATCAATGAAACAAAAAGCTGGTTCTTCAGAAAGAAGTCAATAAAATTGACAAAACTCGAGCAAGACTGACACAAATAAAAAGAGAGAAAACACAAATTACCAATATCAGGAATGAAACGGAGGATGGCACTACTGGTTTTGCAACTATTAAAGGGATAAGAAGAGAATAGTGCAAATAACTACATATTCCTAAATTCAATGTAGAAGAAATGGGCCAATTCCTCAAAATCCACAAGCTACCAAAGCCCTACCAAGATGAAATAAGGTCATCTGAATAGTCCTACAGCCATTAAAGGAGTGAATTTGTATAATTAAAGAGCTAAAGAGAAATCTTTAGGCCCAGATTTTTTCCACTAGAGAATTTTTGACATGTCCAAAGAAGAATCAACACCAATTTTACACAATGTCTTCCAGAAAATAAGAGGAGGAAACACCTCCCCATTATTGCTCTGATATCAAAACCAGACAAAGGCAATACACAAAAGAGGAAAATTACAGACCAATGTCTCTGATTTTCTAAACAAAAATTTAACCTCAATCAACACGATTTACCATGTCAACAGAGTAAAGAAGAAAAAAATATATAATCATACCAGTTAATACAGAAAAAACATCTGACAAAACTCCAATAGCAAGTCATGATTAGAACAACAACAACCTCTCAGTACACTAGGAATAGAGGGGAATTTCCTCAACCTCATAAAGAGCATCTCCAAAAAGCCCTACAGCTAGCATCATACTTACTGGAGAAAAACTAATGCTTTCTCTCTAGGACTGGGAACAAGACAAGGATATGCATTCATTATTCTTATTCAGCATAGCATTGAGAGTCCTACTAGCTACGGTAAGGCAAGAAAAAAAATAAACAGATCAGAAAGAAAGAAAATTTTTCCTATTTGCAGATGGCATGATTGTCCAATAGCAAATACCAAGGAATCTATAAAACCACTCCTAGAACAAGTAAGTAAGCTCAAGAAGTCCAAAGGAAATAAGATTAACACACAAAAAGCAATCACAGTTTTGTGTACTAGTAATAAATATATGGAAACCGAAATTTAAGACATGATACCATTTATCATTACTAAATAAATATATATATTTATACACAAATATACATAAGTATATATACACAAATATACATATACATATATATGCACACACACACACACACACACACACACACACTACAAATCCTGATCAGGATCTGCATTTGAAAATTATAAAATGCTGATGAAAGAAATCATAGAGCACTTAAATGATTCTATAAATCTAATGCAATTTGTACCAAAATCTCAGCAAGTTTTTTGTAGACATATTTGTGCTTATTCCAAAGTTTATATGGAAGGGCAAAGGAACTGGAGAAGCCAAAACAATTTGATAAGGAAGAATAAAGTGGGAGGATCACTTGAATCGATGCTAAAGCTTACAATATGGCTACAACAATTAAGATAGTGATACTGGTAGAAGGAGAATGGGTCAATGGAACAGAATGAAGAATCCAGAAATGGACTCACACAAATCTGACCAAATTATTTTTGGCAAAGTTTCCAAAGCAATTTAAAGGAGGAGGGATAGCCTTCTCAAAGAATACTGCCAGAGCAACTGGACATCCATAGGCAAAACAACAAAACAAAACAAAACAAAACAAAAAAACCCTGGAGCTCATATCATATAGAAAAATTAACTTAAAATGATAACTGATTTAGTTGTAAAACAAACTAAAGGGACACCTGGGTGGCTCAGTGGGTTAAAGCCTCTGCCTTCAGCTCAGGTCATATTCTCAGCATCCTGGGATCGAGCCGCACACTGGATTATTTCACTTAAAGATATTTGATGTGGGGCACCTGGGTGGCTCAGTGGGTTAAAGCCTCTGCCTTCGGCTCAGGTCATGATCTCAGCATCCTGGGATCGAGGCCCACATCTGGCTCCCTGCTTCAGGGTGCCCACTTCCTCCTCTCTGCCTACTTATAATCTCTCTCTCTGTCAAATAAATAAATAAAGTCTTTAAAAATAAATAAATAAAAATAAAACAAACTAAAAAGCTTTTAGAAGAAAATATAGAAGAAAATCCTCAAAACCTAGGGCTAGGTGCAGAATTCTTAGACTTGACACCAAAGGCATTATCTAGAAAAGGAAAAATGGATACATTCAACTTTGTGATACTTACAACCTTGTGCTCTCTGAAAGCCTATGTAAAGAGCATGAAAATACAAACTACATACTGGAAGAAAATACTTCCAAACCACATGCCTGACAAAGTACTAGTATCTAGAATACTTCAAACACTCTCAAAACCAGCATGTGTAAAAAATCCTCCAAACTCTGAGCACCCGGGTGGCTCAGTGGGTTAAGCCTCTGCCTTCAGCTCAGGTCATGATCTCAGGGTCGTGGGATCAAGCCCCTCATTGGGCTCTCTGCTTGGCAGGGAGCCTGCTTCCTCCTCTCTGCCTGCCTCTCAGCCTACTTGTGATCTCTCTCTCTGTCAAATACATAAATAAAATCTTTTTAAAAAATCCTCCAAACTCAACAGTAAAATGACAAATGATCCAATTAGAACACAGGCAAAAGACATGGACTGGCATTTCACTAAAAAGGATATTGAGATGGCAAATAAACACATAAAAAGATGGTCAATATCACTGGGCTATTAGGGAAAGGTAAATTAAAACTACAAGGAGAGGGGTGCCTGGGTGGCTCAGTCGGTTAAGCAGCTGCCTTCAGCTCGGGTCATGATCCCATATTGGGCTCCCCACTCAGCTGGGAGTCTGCTTCTCCCTCTGCCCTTCACCCCACGCATGTGCTCCCTCTATATATATCAAATAAATAAATAAAATCTTTTTTTAAAAAACTACAAGGAGATACACACTCATATCAGAATGGCTAAAATAAAAAACAGTGACAACACCAGATGCTGACAAGGATGCAGAGAAACCGGATCACTCACATACTGTTGGTGAGAATGTGAAATAGTCTGGCCACTGTGGCCTAGAATATGGCAGTTTAAATCAAAGTAAACTTACCATACAACTCAGCAATTGCACTCTTGGGCATTTATTTGCCTCAGAGAAATGAAAACTTATGCTCACATACAAACCTATACACAAACGTTCCTAGCAGCTTGCTTCCTAAAATCTCCAAACTGGAAACCACTGAGGTGTGCTTCAATGGGCTAAACAAACAGTGGAACGTCCCTATCACGGAATACTATTCAGCCATAAAAAGAAATGAACAACTTGGATGAACGTCAAGGAAATGATGTTGAGTGAGAAACAGCCAATCTATAGAAGATATATACTGCATGATTCCACACCTACAACATCTGTGAAATAACATAATTATAGAAATGGAAAAGAGATCACAGGGTGCTAAACTGTTATGAGCACTGACAATGGAATTAGATTGGCTTCTAAACCCAGCTCCACTGTGTACTAGCGAGAGTTGGGGTAAATGGCATCATCTCACTCAGCCTTGATTTCCTCTGGCATAAAACAGTTTCCATTCATGTATTCAGTCAGTCAGTCAATGAAACAAACACACCAATTAATGTGTATCAGCGGAGGCCGTACTCTAAGAAAAAGTAAAGCAAGGTGAGGTCAAAGAAGAGAAAACGTATAGAGTCTTTAGCATAGTGCTAGAATATAGTGTTCAAAAATATTAGTTGTTGTTAGACATTGTCGGTAATGAGAAAAAGGCTATTTTTAAAGGTTTAAGTGTTAGTAAGGGTGAAGGGACATGAACACTCTCATATACTGTTGGTGGGGGTGGAATTCATACAGCCCCCTTGGAGGCCAATTGGCAAGTCTTTTAAAATTAAAAATACCCGGGACACCTGGGTGGCTCAGTTGGTTAAGTGACTGCCTTTGGCTCAGGTCATGATCTTGGAGTCCCAGGATCAAGTCCCACATCGGGTTCCCAGCTCCATGGGGAGTCTGCCTCTCCCTCTGACTTTCTCCCCTCTCATGCTCTCTCTCTCACTCTCTCTCTCTCAAATAAATAAATAAAATCTTAAAAAAAATAAAAAACACCCATGCCCTGTGACCCAGCAAACTGAACTCTGGATCCAAACGATCTGAGTTCAAATCCTGACTCTGCTTGCTACTGACTAGTTGTAACCTCTCTAGTTGTGCCTTAGTTTCCGCATCTGTAAAAGAATGATAAAAACATGAGGTTGTTGTGAGGATTAAAGGAGTCCACATATGTAAAGCATTTAGAACAGCGCTTAGCTCATAGTAAGTGTTACATAGGTATTTGTTGAATAAATTCCACCTCTTGGTATCTACCTAGGGAAACACATGTGCACCAAAAGCAGATTTAGGGATGTTCATCTAGAACATTTTTTATACCAGCAGAAAAAAATTGAAACTACCTAAAAATTTTAATTTAATTTTTTTTTAAAGATTTTATTTATTTATTTCACAGCGGGAGAGAGATCACAAGGAGGCAGAGAGGCAGGC
>LNAC01000928.1:126920-149921 GCA_002007465.1 Ailurus styani
TCCCTGCTGAGAGCCTGATGCGGGCCTCGATCCCAGGACCTGAGATCATGACCTGAGCCGAAAGCAGAGGCTTTATCCCACTGAGCCACCCAGGCGCCCTTAATTTAATTTTTTTTTTAATTTAAAGATAGGGGCACCTGGGTGGCTCAGTCGGTTAAGCCTCTGCCTTCAGCTCATGTCGTGATCCCAGGATCCTGGGATCAAGTCCCTTGTTGCGCTCCCTGTTCAGCAGGGAGTCTTCTTCTCCCTCTCCCTCTCACCCCTGCTCATTCTCTCTCTCTCTCTCTCTCTCAAATAAATAAACAAAATCCTTTAAAAAATTTTTTTAAACTAAACTACCTAAATATCCATCAATAAAGCAATGGTGCAGAGCTCCTGGGTGGCTCAGTCAGTTAAGCATCTGATCCTTGATTTGGGCTCAGGTCATGATCTCAGGGTTGTGAGATCAAGCCCGGCACCAGGGTCATGCACTAGGCATGAAGGCTGCTTGGGATTCTCTCTTTCCTTCTCCCTCTGCACAGCCCCCCTAAAAATACAAGCAATGGTGAAACAAAGTAAGTTATAGGGTCCTATGGGATACTATGAATCAGCTAAAGAAAATGAAGTCAATTTCTATGTTCTAACATAGAAGATCTCTGAGAGGTGTTGTTATGTACCAAAAAGCTAGATTCAGAATGATACATACACAATGAGCATATCTAAACAAAACAAAGTATACGATATCGTGTGTGTGTGTGTGTACCCATATATAGAAAAATATCTGGAAGGATACACTTCAAATTGATGTTGTTAGAGTTGCTATCTGGTGGGGAGTGTTGGGAGAAGCAAGAGGAACGTAAAAGTGGTCAAAAATGATTTCATATTTTACAAGGAGAATATATTCATCTGTGACTTATATGATTAGAAGGAATTTTTTTTTAAGTTTGATGAGGAAGTAGCCAGAAGTGGCCAAAGGGAATTATCTTTTCAACAAATCCTAAAACAGTTGGATATCCATAAGCAATAATTAACACAAAATGGATCATAAACCTAAATGTAAAAACCTAAAACTATTAAAGTTCTAGAAGAAATCGTGGGAGAAAATCTATATGATTTTGAGTTAGACAAAGATTTCTTAGATACAATACCAAAAGCGCAATCCATACAAGAAAAAACAATTGATAAACTGGACTGCATCATAATTAAATACTTTTGCTTTTTGAAAGACACTATTTAAAAAAATCAAAAGAGGGGCGCCTGGGTGGCTCAGTGGGTTAAAGTCTCTGCCTTGGGCTCAGGTCATGATCTCAGGGTCCTGTGGTTGAGTTCTCCCTTTG
Organism: Ailurus styani; assembly: GCA_002007465.1. Taxonomy (NCBI): domain Eukaryota; kingdom Metazoa; phylum Chordata; class Mammalia; order Carnivora; family Ailuridae; genus Ailurus; species Ailurus styani. Next base: position 128,237 of record LNAC01000928.1, read on the forward strand.
GGCTCCGTGCTTAGTGGGGAGTCTGCCTAAGGATTCCCTCCCTCTCCTTCTGTCCCTCCCCCTGCTCACACACATGCTCTTGCTCGCACTCTCTCGAATAAGTTAAGTAAATCTCTTAAAAAAATATAAAAGACAGGGGCACCTGGGTGACTCAGTTATTAAGCGTCTGCCTTCAACTCAGGTCATGATCCTGGGATCCTGGGATCAAGCCACACATTGGGCTCCCTGTTTGGTGGGAAGCCTGCTTCTTCCCTCTCCCGCTCCCCCTGCTCATGCCCCCCCCACCGTCAATTAAATAACTAAATAAAATCTTTAAAAAATAATAAAATAAAAGACAAACTGCAGACTTGAAGAAAATATTTTCAAATCACATAGGTGATAAAGGATTTTCACCCAGAATATATAAAGAACACTTAAATGCAATAATAAGAAAATAAACAACTCAAGTTTGAGAAATAGGCAAAACATTTGAGAAGATAGTTGGATGGCAAAAAAGCACATGGAAAGCTGTCCATCGTTAGCTATCGGGGAAGGGCAAAATAAAACCACAATGATATACCACTACACATCTATTAGAATGGCCAAAATTATTAAGACTGACCTTCACAGGCAACAGAAGAAAAAACAGATGAATGTACTTCACCAAAATTAAAAGTATTTGCATATCAAAGGACTCAGGGCTGTGAAAAGACAACCCACAGAATGGGGGAATATATTTGCAAATCATAGACCTGTAAGTATTCAGAATACATATATAACTTTTAGCTCAACAGCAACAAAACTAACAGCCCAATCCAAAAATAGGCAAAGGACTTGCATAGACATTTCCCCCAAAGAAGGTATACAAATGGCCAATAAGCACATGAAAAGATGCTCAACATCACTAATCGTTAGGGAAATGCAAATCAAAATCACCATGAGATACCACTCTTATCCATTAGAATGTGTTTTTTTAATGGAAACTAATAGGTGTTGGTGAAGACAGAGATTTGGAATCCTTGCCCTTTGCTGCTGGGAGTGGAAAACGGTGCAGCCACTGTGGAAAAAATTTGGCAATTCCTCAAAAGTTAAGTGGAGAATTACCATATGGTCCAACAGTTTCACTTCTAGGTAGAGACCCAAAAGAAATGAAAGAAGGGACTTAAACAGATACTTGCACGCCCATGTCCATTGCAGCGATATTCACAAGAGCCAAAAGGTGGAAAAGACCCCAATGTCCAACAACAGATGAATAGATAAACTACCTGTGCTGTATACCTTCAATGGAATATTATTCAGACTTTAAAAAGAGTGAAAATATGAAACATGCTACAACATGGATGAGCCTTGAAAATACTCTGCTAAGTAAAATAAGCCAGGTGGAAAAGAACAAATAGTGTATGATTCCACTTACGTGAGATACCTAGAATAGGCGAATTCACACAGAGACGTAAAGTTGAGCAGAGGGTACCAGAGGCTGAGGGCAGACGGAAAAGGGGAACAATTGTTTAATGCATACAGAGTTTCTGTTCAGAAAGACGAAAAAAAAATGCTGGAAATGAATAGTGGTAATGGTTGTACAACATTGTGAACATATTTAAGGCTACTTAATTCTACACTTAAAAATGGCCAAAACGGCAATGCCTGGGTGGCTCAGTCGGTTAAGAGTCTGCCTTCAGCTCAGGTCATGTTCCTGGGGTTCTGAGATCAGGCCCCGCATCCAGCATCCAGCCCTGCATTGGGCTCCCTGCTCAGTGAGGAGTCTTTCTCCCTCTCCCTCTACCTCTCCGCCAGCTTGTGCACTCCATCTCTCCCTCTGTCTCAAATAAACAAATCTTTAAAAGAATAAAATAAAATTTAAATTTAAAAAATTTTTAAATGGCCAAAATGGTAAATTTTATGTTGTGTATATTTTACCACAATAAAAATAAATAAATTAAAAAGACTGACCTTAACGTGTGGAGCAACTGGAACTCTCATAACTGCTAATGGGAATGTAAAATAATACAACCACTTCAGAAAACTGTCTGGCGTTTTTTTAAAAAGTGAAATATGCATTTCCCATATGACTTAGCCATTCCAGTAATAGGTATTTGCCAAGAGAAATGAAAATATTTGTCCATAAAAAGACTTGTGTAGAAATGTTCATAGGCCAAAACTGGAAACAACCCAAATGTCTATCCATAGGTGGATGGATGGGCTCATTGTGGTGTACCACACAATGAAGTACTACCCAGCAATAAAAACAATAAAATGCAACAAATGGATGAACCTCGAAATAATTATGCAGATTGAAAGGTGCTAGACAAAAGAGAACATACTGTAAGATTTCTACTTCTTTAATATTCCATAAAGTGCAAATTAATCAGTAGTGACAGAAAGCAGATCAGTAAGTGCCTGGGAATGCAGGGGAAGGGGCTAGAGTGAGGGATCACAAAGGAACGAGAGGAAACTTTCAGGATGATGAACATGTTTGTTCATCTCAGTTGTGATGGTTTTGTTGGGTATATACATCCATCAGGATTTGTCAAACTGTATACTTTATTTTTTTTTTAAAGATTTATTTATTGGGGCACCTAGGTGGCTCAGTCGGTTAAGCATCTGCCTTTGGCTCGGGTCATGATCCCAGGGTCATGGGATTGAACCCCTCATGGGGCTCTCTGCTCAGTGGGGAGTCTGCTTCTCCCTCTGCTCCTCCCCCATCCCTCCACCCCCAGCTCCTGTGCTTGCATGCTCTCTCTCTGAAATAAATAAATTTATTTTTTATTTAAATTTATTTCAGAGAGAGAGTGCGCATAAGCAGGAGGGGCAGAAGGAGAGGGAGATGGAAACCCAAGCAGATTCCACATTGAGCACAGAGCCCCATGATGGCCTCGAACTCACGACCCTAGATCATGACTGGAGCTGAAACCAAGAGTTGAACCCTTAACGGACTGTGCCACCTGGGTGCTCCCAAACTGTATACTTTAGATATGTGCCATTTATTGCATGTCAATTATCCCTCAACAAAGCTGTTTAAAAAATAAGTTTAAGAAGGGAGTAGCCAGGAGTGGTCAGGAGAGAATTGGAGTACGAATTCACTGACTGGGTCAACTACTATATTCTGTGAACTGGATACACTGTCCCTGATTCTTAAACCAACTGAAGAGTAAGGATTGTTATCCTTATTTTCTGATCAGTAACCTGTGGTTCAGAGAAGTGAAACCACCTGTTTAAGCGCACACAGAGACAGATCCAAATTGTGCTCTTCCCACTCTACCTCACTATGTCCCCGCAGTGTAAGAAATGGAGGAGAAGGAAGTGCTGGTTCATCGGTCACTGACAACTAGTGGATCAGGGAACGTAAACCATGAAGGGCTACTCTTTAAGATGGGGAGGCAGGGGTTTGGACTACTCCACTCGTAGCATCGCTTATGACCGTGAACCACTCATACATGTCCCTTCCCTCTGGTAACCTGGGACAGGATACTTAGAGACTCATGTCTCGGTTCTCTCCTCACCATAGACTCCATCTCCCAAGCCCACACTTAGAGAAATAGAACCATGTACTGTGCGATTTCAATTAATACTAAGGCAGTTCTTAGAACACAAGAGAGCAGAGAAAGATCATTTAATACATTGGAGTCAGAAAATTGGTTAGCCTTTTGGGGAAAATAGAATTTTTTCTTTTTCTTCTTTCTGTTTGTCTTTATCAACCCCAAGTTGATACAGAATTAAATATATGCTGTTAAATAGAATTGAGTATTTAGCAGATCTTTGAACTGAGGGTAACCTTCTAAGCTTTGAATTGACAAGAAGAAATTGTAAGAGAAAAGATCGATAGATTTAGTTCTATAAAATTTTGAAACATTGTACATAGAAAAATGTAACCCGAAGGAAAATAACCAAATGGTAAAAATATGTCTCAAATGTAACGAAGAATGAACTTCCAGGTTTCATAAAGCACTCATGCAAATTGATCAGAAAAAAACAACACGTCCCCCAAAGATAAATGGGCAGAGATAATTCACGCAAGAGGAAATGGAACGGGTAAGTATGCATACAGCAAAATGTTTAACCTTACAAGTGGTTTTTTAAGTGCAAAATTAAAACAATCACATTAGTGAAAATTAAAAATAAGTAATTACCAGGCTGGCACGAGGACAGTATAATTGCGAGGATTTTCGGAGAAAGGTTTTTGGCAATACGCATACACTACTGCAAAGGGTTCAGACTCTTTTTTTGTTAAGATTTTTTAATTTTTTTAAAATTTATTTGACAGAGAGAGAGAGATCACAAATAGGCTGAGAGGCAGGCAGAGAGAGTGGAAGCAGGCTCCCTGCCAAGCAGGGAGCCCAATGCGGACCTTGATCCCAGGACCCTGAGATCATGACCTGAGCCGAAGGCAGAGGCTTTAACCCACTGAGCCACCCAAGCACCCAAAGTGTTCAGACTCTTAATACAGTGCTCCTTCTCCAACAGTTATTGCCAACCACTCTCACGGACTGAGCCCAGATGCACCAGTTCTTCCAAATGTGAAGATTATCTGGAATCATGGGATCATGCACCTGAGCTCAGACCTGGGTCTATAAGACATCTCCGATCTGATGTCCCCCTCCTCAGCTGTGCATCTCACTCACACCAAGAACACCTCCTCCTTTTTCCTAGTGAATGCACCACTGAGTCACCAAGCCAGAAAACTGAGAGTCATCCTAATTACCTCTCTGTCCCTCACTCCTGCACATTCATCTTTTCCATCAGCTCCTGCCAATACTCCATCTGCAATGTCTTTTGAATCTGCCTCTTCCTCCCCGCCCCCATAGTCATGGATGTGGGTCTTACCTGCTGTTTCTTCCTTGTATTGTTGAAATAGCCCTGACCCATCTCCTCCAAGCCACTGACACTTCCTTCAAGCCATTCTACCAGGAGCCATGGGAGTTATCGTTATAAAATACAAAGCTGATTCTGTGTCGTCCTTCAAATGTTTCAATGTGCCCCCCCCATTGTATACCTACAGGCTAAAGTCCAAGATTCTTAAGCTTTAGTGGCCCTCGGTGCTCCAAACCGCCTCGCCACCATCTTTTCTCTCGTGAGCTTCTCCTGGCTTTCTGTCCCCTCCTCCCAGCTTGCTTCTCCCATTGTAATGGGAATTCCTGGAGAGCCGAACAAGATCTTAATCATCTCTGCCTCTCTGGTTGGTAATACTGAGGTTGACACAGAGTAGGCACTCAATAAATGTTGGGTGAAGAAATGGTTTTCTTCTGAAGAAATCATTCAAAATTAAAATTAAAAAAAAATCATTTGACAGAAGGAAAAAGCTTATGAAGGCAAACGGTTCACTATAGCAACATTCATAATACAGAAAAAGTGCAAAAAATTTAATGTTCAACAATAGAGAACTTTTATTAATTATGGGATAGCCATTTAATGGAATATGATGCAGCTGTTAAAATACTAATTATGAAGATTATGTAGCAACTCAGAAAGTGTTTATTATATAATAAAAGCAGAATACCAAATGGTCTGTATGCTAGGACTAAAATTATGTAGAAGTATGCATGCACACAAACCGATCAGAATGAGAACAGGAAAAGGAACAAATGAATACAGATGATGTGTTTAGGGTGTTTGGGGAGGTACTGTTTGTGATTTTCTTAAGCTCTTTGCAAATTCCCCTCATTGTCGTTAGAATGTCTTTGTGCATAAATACAAATAGACAGAGAAAAAAAACATGTATATTGAGAAAGGTACTTGGATTCCCTCAAGTCCCTGGACAAGCTGTGGTACAAAAGTAAATAAACCGCTGACCTGGGAGGCAAGAGACCAGCTCCTCACTCCACCCCTACCCCAAACTGGCTGTGTGATCTTGATTAAGTAAACTTTGCAGGTCTAGCCCCCACTCCTCCTACCCTCCTGGCTGGAAGTCCATTGGTTATTCCTTGCTCCTGAATCAACTCCCGCCATTTCTTTCTTTTTTTTAAAAGATTTTATTTATTTATTTGACACAGAGAGAGAGATCACAAGTAGGCAGAGAGGCAGGCAGAGAGAGGAGGAAGCAGACTCTCTGCTGAGCAGAGAGCCTGATGTGGGCCTCGATCCCAAGACCCTGAGATCATGATCTGAGCCGAAGGCAGAGGCTTTAACCCACTGAGCCACCCAGGTGCCCCAACTCCCGTCATTTCTGATTGCTCTACCACTATCTCCCCCAATGACCTTAGACAGAAAACCTCAGAATCCACCGTCCATTCACTGTCTCATCACCTTCACTCTCTCGAATCCCCACCTCCAATCCATTGCCTCTCCTTTCCAATAATCATTTATAGCAGGCTTTACTGTCGGCCTGACCAGACAAAGAGGAGTCCTTGCCTTCCTAGTTAGCACTGTCTGGTTGAGAAGAGCCAACAATTTTTTTCTCTCTTGCACCTTTGCAGACTGCTGAGGGGTAAAGTGAGGGGTAGAGAAACATAAAGTGGGACCTCCTGAGTAATGAGCTTGACCCCACGGTGGGAGGAGTTTAGGCACAGGCTGGATACTCTGAGGGATAGTATAGTAAGACTTGGTAGAATGAGTGGGCTGTCAATTCAATTTATTCATTTATCACATACTTACCAAGTGCTGGACACAGCGCCAAGCTGTTAGGTGGCAAAGGACCTGCCCAGATGAATTAGGGTGATCTCTGTCATGGGGATCACGGAGATGCTCACAGTCTAGTGAAGGACAAAGACACTTCTCATCACACCACAATGTGCTTTGTTCTGTCATGGAGTTTGAACAAAGGGCTACGTTGGAGGCAGAGGAATGTGGGATTGACTCTACCTGAGGGGGCTGCGGGCTCACAGAGCTGGAAGGACTTGAGTTGTTAGGTATCTCCAAGGCTGAGGAGTGGGACTAGATACCCAAAAAGGGGAGTGGGCTGTCCATGGCAGTTCCAAGCTGAGGAATCATCAAGTCCACAGGCAGGCTGCTTGGAAGAGGCAGCTTTCTGAGAGCAGTAAATAGTTTGGAGTGGCGGGCGCCTGGGTGGCTCAGTGGGTTAAAGCCTCTGCCTTCGGCTCAGGTCCTGATCTCAGGGTCCTGGGATCGAGGCCCGCATTGGGCTCTCTGCTCCGCAGGGAGCCTGCTTCCTCCTCTCTCTGCCTGCCTCTCTGCCTGCCTCTCTGCCTACTTGTAATCTCTCTCTGTGTGTCAAATAAATAAATAAAGTCTTAAAAAAATAGTTTGGAGTGGCTTAAGCGTTGAGGTTTAGGATGGGGTGAGGGAGCAATGAGTGTCCAGGCGCAGTAGGTGGCAGGTGACAGGCGGTGAGACCTGAGAGACCAGGCAGGAGGGCCAAGGGCAGTTTCAAAGTAGGAAAGTAGTATGATTAGATCTAAGTTTTGGTATGATAACCAGATAGTCTCTAACGTCTGCTCTCTTCCCTGAGACTTTATAGTAAGTGCCAAAAGTGTGGTATAGGAACTTAGGGGCAGGGTGCCAAGGTTCAAGCAAGGATCATACCCTCCTGCCCCCTACACTCCACCCCCTCTGCGATCTGGGAGAAACAAGAGAGAATAAAAATGTCGGGTCTTCCTGGAGGCACCGGGATGGCTCAGATTTCTGTTCAGGTCACCATCTCAGTGTCATGGAATTGAGCCCCTCTGTGGGCCCCGCGCTCAGCACCAAGACTACTTGGGATTCTCTTTCCCCCTCTCCCTCTGCTCCTCCCCCTGTTCTTGTGCGTGTTCTCTCTCTCTCTCTCTCTCTCTCTCTCTCTCTCTCTCTCTCTCCCCTCTCTCTCAAGTAAATAAATATCTTTTTTAAAAAAACATTGGTTCTTCCTAACTTATAGTATGGGCAGGTTGGCTGGCTCAAGTGAACGCGGAAAAGGGGACAGACAAGATATGTTTCAGAATTAATATCAAATATCTATTAAAATACATTCTACTGAGAATACTCTGAAAGACTGATGAATCACAGACCTGTACCCCTGAAACAAATAATACATTATATGTTAATAAAAAACGTTCTACTGATTGTACAATCTCATGTACGTGGGACTTCAAGTAGCCTCACCCTGCCCTGTCCTCGAAGGAGGGGACCACGTCTAACTCATCTCGTATTTCCAGCAGCTAACACTGAATCACGCGCACCGGAGGCGCTCCCCAAATACTGCTTGGGGCGGGGGCTGGAAAGAGAGGGAGAAAATTGCCCAAGCTTCGGCCCTATGACCTCCCACCAGCAGGTGGCAAGATAGAATCCGGGTGCGCTGGGAAAGGGCGGAACTGGGCGGAGCGTGTGCGGCTCCGGCGCGCGCAGCCTCCGACCTTCTTTTCTCGGGTACCGGAAGGAGGCGGTCCTCTTTTCGTGCCTAGCGCAGCCATGGTAAGGAGGCTTCCTCGCGAGCTCTCGGGGTCCATCAGCTTCCATCCTCCCAGGGCTGGGGCTGCCCGGGGCTCGGGGGTTCCCGCAGGGGGCGGCCGGGTGGAGGCGAAGGCACTGCGGCCTGCGGGTTGGCTCAGGCGGGCTCGAGGGCGAGGGCGAACGGGGGCCCCGGAGCAAGGGTGGGGAGCTGGGTGCCGCTGGCGGGAAGGCCTCGGTCTCTCGCCCGGCCAACGCCCGACCATGCATCTTGTGATCCCAAAAGGAACGGTCTTCTCCGGCCGGGGGGCAGCGAATGATGGGCCCGGGGCGGGTGGGTGCCTGGTACCCTGGGCCAAGAAGCGTTTTCTTAGTCGCTGTTATTTACTTACTTTGGGTGCACGGCCTGACTTGACTTAGGGTGCCCAGTAAGCATGTGTACGTGGCGTTAAAATGCTTCCGCATTTTAAAGTGAAAGCCCCTCTCAGCTTGTGCCATTAAGAGTACGAGGGAAGTAAATGCTCTTGGCACGTGGTTTTGTTGAAAGCAGGTGACTGTCGCACCAGACACTTTGTAACGAGGTGTTGAAGTTGGGAAAACTTTGCTATGTGACTGAGTAACTGAGTAGCAGCACAGATTGCGCTCTTGTCCATTTCTGTTGCCGGCTTGCCCCGTGCCACAAGGTCCAACTCCTCCTGGCCATTTCGCCAGAACAGTTTCTTAGGGAAAAAAAAAGGCCTCGAGAAGCGGGCACACTTTTAAGCGGTAACTTTGAAAATACTTAGAACAGTCCTCAAAGACAGTAATTAGTGATCTCTGTCCAGTGGAGGTAAGGGGTTGTAGTCGATGGAACCTATAGTATTTGTTAGATAACTGTATGCCTTTGCTTTTGTGCATTTTGTCATTGGCCCCACACTTTTTTTTTAACACTGTGCACATTTTGCTGGAGAGGAAACGGGAGACTCAGTTCTTAAAAGAAGTTAGTTGGTAAGCTGTTCTTGAAACAGCCTGTAACCGTTTTAACGGCAGTGAGATCTAAAATCCTGAAATTCTTCAGGCTCGTGGTCCCAAGAAACATCTGAAGCGTGTAGCGGCTCCAAAACATTGGATGCTGGATAAACTGACCGGTGTGTTTGTAAGTATCCTATTGTGAGCATATGTGATAAACTGTAAGTACCTTAACAGACACGTTCAGGGGACCCATTTTATACTCGTTTATGTACTAGGCATCCCTGATTATCCAGTTACTTGGGCACAGGATTGTGGGAAGAGTGTTCTTGTCTTCCTCTGTTTTTGAAGGCCTTGTGCTAACCTAGCTGCACCCAGCCTCCCTCTTAACAGCGAGTACATTTACATGGACTCCGAACTGAAATGTTCCTATTGGGCCTGGACCTCTGAAAGGGGAAAATGCTGTAAAGCCTTCTGGTCTGGACTAGCTGTACAAGTTTTGAACACCTCTTGTTTACCCAAATTCGGGGGCTGGTGGACAGACTGGTGTCTATTTAATAGATTTCAGGACGTAGGAAGTGGGTTTGAGTGAATCCCATCGTACGTTTAAGCTAGTTATTTTTTTTAAATCCTTCTACAGGCTCCTCGCCCATCTACTGGTCCCCATAAGCTGAGAGAATGTCTCCCTCTCATCATTTTCCTAAGGAACAGACTTAAGTATGCCCTAACAGGAGATGAGGTAAAGAAGATCTGTATGCAGCGTTTTATTAAGATTGATGGCAAGGTCCGAACTGATATAACCTATCCTGCAGGTTTTATGGGTAAGTGGTTAGTGGTGGGCACGTGGGGCTGGCTCCTTTTGGTTTTCTCTTCCTCTCCAAAATGGTGGTCATATGGAATATTGGTGGGCTTTTTTTTTTTTTTAATCAGTCGCGGAGGTAAAGCATGACCGTCCCCTTCAGTTTCATTACTAACCTAGTGTAGGGTTGTAAACAATTATGAATCATCTCTCAAAGCCGAATTTCAGTTAACTTTGAGTTTTGCGTGTCATAAAAACAGGGTTTTGAAACGTTAGGAGGTTGGTTAGCTGTCATCATTGGTCTTGGGAGTTCTTGTTGGTATTTGAAATGGGAAGCATAGGTTTGTGGTGGTTGTTTTACTAGTGGCGAGGTGGTTACTCAGCATGGGGTAGTGGGGCTGTATAGTAACCTTAGTTATTGTTTTGATATCAGATGTCATCAGCATTGACAAGACCGGGGAGAATTTCCGTCTGATCTATGACACCAAGGGTCGCTTTGCTGTTCATCGGATTACACTCGAGGAGGCCAAGGTGAGTGTTGCAACAGGCTGGGTCTTCATTCGGGAAGGTTACTTGGTTCCAAGTGAGAGCCTGGATTGAGTATGTGGGGCCGGCCCATTGCAGTAAGGTGGTATTTCTTATTCCAGTGGTATACCTGGAAATAGCCAGTTAAGTTTGGTGGGGTTCTCTTGTGTGTGCAGTTTTATGTCATTTTTTTTAAGATTTCTTTATTTGACAAGAGAGATTACAAGTAGGCAGAGGGAGGAGGAAGCGGGCTCCCTGGGAAGCAGGGAGCCCGATGCGGGGCTCAATCCCAGGACCCTGAGATCATGACGTGAGCCGAAGGCAGAGGCTTTAACCCACTGAGCCACCCAGGCGCCCCTTATGTCATGTTATTAAAAGTCCTGCTAAGAGTGGCATCACAGTTCATTGCTGGATATCTAATAAGTGAGCCCCATTTGAAGTTAACACCTTCAACAGATTTTCTTATTTTATGGCAGAAAAAATTTCTAGTTTAACAGTGGCTTCCAGATTGTCTTCTAGGGGCAAGGAGGCTGATTTCTAGGAACATTTATTAGTACCTGAAGTATGGGTCCTTTAAGTATAAGGGACCAGAAAACCAATATTAGTCCAATCTGATTGGCCCTTTGTCATGTCTGCATTTGTGGTTCTTGCTTTACTCTGGGGGAAGGGAAAGGTGTTAATGGAGGAGACTGGTCACTCTTGGGGCATTTGTTTGAGATAGTTCCCCCCAAAAAGATTACAGGCATTGATTATTTAATCCAGTTTGCTGTAGTGGTTTTACACAAAAGTTTAAGCCCCCTTGAATTATTGGCTATAAATGAAGGTTAATTCAATTGGGTGATTCAGCTCCTAATTTCCTTAGCTGCCTGGTTATCAGCAGGCTGGAGGGCATGTCCAATGGCGTCAAGGTGATTTGATTTACTTGGGGGGAGGTTACTTGGGGGGAGGTCGGGGAGTGAAAGTCCAAGGCCAAAATGCTTTATGTGAAATGTTTGTTGATTAGGGGAACTGGTAATACAATTGCAGTTTGTGAGACAAAACTCAGTTGTGTGATAGAAGGAGCAGCCTAGAGGCACTTGTTAGGGGGCTGATGCAGGTAAGTTAGAGGGAAGAATTCAGGGAACCCGTAAGGCTGAAACAGCCTCCGGAAAGAAGGGTGATCAACCCAGACACTGAAGGAGTCCCCCTCTTGAGGGATTTGGAGGTTGTAGAGCCTTTGTTCCCTTGGACTTGAACATGGGGGTTGATGGAGTGTGGTAGGAGGAAAACCCCTAACAGGAAGACTACCCTAGAGACAGACAGTGTAAGAGAAATTTATGGAAGTTAGGAAGTATAGTCCAGGACACTGTTCTGTAATTTGGGAAACCAGCAATTCCTGTGTAGGGCTGTTACCTTTAGCTGTTGATTTTATTTTTAACGGAGTAACTTGGGGTTTTGAAATTATTGTTTCCTACATTCTGGAGTATGGTGCATGTGAGCTAAACTAAATGTGACTAACTTATGTTTCCAGTATAAGTTGTGCAAAGTGAGAAAGATCTTTGTAGGGACAAAAGGAATCCCTCATTTGGTGACTCATGATGCTCGAACCATTCGATACCCTGATCCCCTCATCAAGGTGAATGACACCATTCAGATTGATTTGGAGACTGGAAAGATTACAGATTTCATCAAGTTTGACACTGGTAAGCAAACCGGGCTACCTGGGCATTCTCTTCATTTTGTTTCTGGGCATTTTTATTTAAAGCCTGGGTATAAGAGCTGTTCTTTACTACTACTACTCTTTCTCTCTCTCTCTCTCTCTCTCTCTCTCTCTCTCTCTCTCTCTCTCTCTCTATCTCTCTATCTCTATCTCTATCTCTCAGAGGAGTGTAATCAAGCATTAGGACTTGCACCGGGCCTGGTTTTGTTTTGAGCCCTCTTAGGTTCTGATGTGCACCTAATTAGCAACTAGAGGTGGAGGTCTTTTGATGTAGTAAGGGATGGGGAAGGGGGCAACTCGTAACATTTGAAGGAATGTGTAGAACTTTATAGTTTGTCGTATCAGAGTGGCTTTGTGGTGGTGGTGAGGGTTAGTGATGGGGATGTATTCTGAATGGGGGGAGGAATGGTCTTGGGGAGCTGTGAGGGGTTGAACAGGTTTCTCTTGGGTGGAGGGTAGAAACAAACACCCAGGTATGTTCACTTCCAGAGAGGCCCAGATGCTCAGAATATTCTGAGTGGATCTTCTGGTGTGAGAGGTAGGAGTGGGGCAAATCCTAAGAGATCCTTGAGAGTCCTTGCTTGGCTAACCTATCCAGAAAAGTAAATTCACATGGGAAAAATGACTGATTTTGTTTTAAGCCTACCTCTTCTCATTTGTCACGACGGGTTATGAGTTGGCATGGTGCCTGGCTCTGAGCAGATTGTTTCCTCTCCCTAGGTAATCTGTGTATGGTGACTGGGGGTGCTAACCTGGGAAGAATTGGTGTGATCACCAACAGAGAGAGACACCCTGGTTCGTTTGATGTGGTTCATGTGAAAGATGCTAATGGCAACAGCTTTGCCACCCGACTCTCCAACATTTTTGTTATTGGCAAAGGCAACAAACCATGGNTAAGTGCCAGTGATGGAGTGAATGTGCCTTATACTTGGGTCCTTTAATTTGCACCTGTGGGGGTGGGGGTGGGGCACTAGTAGCCTTGGAGGCTGCTTCAGTAACTGTAAATCATCAACTACGAAGGGTACTGTAGTTTGCATCTAATGCATGGGCAGCAAGTTTAAAAGGGTGATCCCGGTGGCCCAGGCAGTGGATATTTCTGCCCAACCGGCCGCTAAAGGTCTTAAGACTACCTGGCTGTTGCTAAATGCACTCAGGCCTCTGTTTCTTTTTTTTTCTTTTCTTTCTTTTTTTTTTCTTTTTTAAAGATTTTATTTATTTGACACACAGATTACAAGTAGGCAGAGAGGCAGGCAGAGAGAGAGAGGAGGAGGAAGCAGGCTCCCTGCTGAGCAGAGAGCCCGATGTGGTGGGTTGTAATGCTCCTTATTTTCTTCTGCAGGGCAACAAACCATGGATTTCTTTGCCCCGTGGAAAGGGTATCCGCCTCACCATTGCTGAGGAGAGAGATAAGAGACTGGCTGCCAAACAGAGCAGCGGGTAGAACGGTCCCTAGGTGACGTGATTGGAAGTCTATACCTAATTAAATGTCATGCAGTACGATAAATTGTCTCTTCAGTGTTTGTTGTGGTTTGGGTTGGGGTTTTTATTTTTTTTAAGATACTTATATTCATGAGGGACAGACGGTGGGAGAGTGGGAGAAGCAGGCTCTCCCCAAAGAGCAGGGAGCCCAATGTGGGGCTCGATCCCAGGATCATGACCTGAGCCGAGGGCAGACACTTAACTGACTGAGCCACCCAGGTCCCCCGTGTCTTTTTTTAGACTGGACTCTGGGTGGTGGGAAGGAGGACACGCACAACAAAGAAGGAGCAGCAACTAACCCTGGAGCTGAGAGAGCCAGGGGGGCCCAGAGTGTTAGCCAAGAACTCACCTGTCTATTCTTCACTTTAAAAAACAATAATTATCAGTGCCCTCCCTCTTCTTTTTTTTTAAGATTTTATTTATTTATTTGACAGAGAGATCAGAAGTAGGCAGAGAGAGAGGAGGAAGCAGGCTCCCCGCCGAGCAGGGAGCCCAATGCGGGGCTCGATCCCAGGACCCCAAGATCATGACCTGAGCTGAAGGCAGAGGCTTTAACCCACTGAGCCACCCAGGTGTCCCTCCCTCTTCTGATCTTCATTGCACTGGCTCATCTGTTTTCCCATTCTTTCCCAGCTTGATCTCACCCAGGGTGGAAATCTCCAGCTGTGGACATAGTCATAAATGTGTGGGCTCTTTTTTTTTTTAAGATTTTATTTATTTCATAGAAATTACAAGCAGGCAGAGAGGAGGAAGCAGGCTCCCCACTGAGCAGGGAGCCCTATTCAAGGCTCAATCCCAGGACATTGAGATCATGACCTGAGCTGAAGGCAGAGGCTTTAACCCACTAAACCACCCAGGTGCTCCCATCACCAGGATTTTTTAAACAATTTTTTTTAATGCTTCTACATATAAGTTGACTTTTTGCAGATTTTTAATTCCAGTTAACACGAGTTACCAGAGTTATATTAGTTTCAGATGTATAATCTAGTGATTTGACAATCCCACACAGTACCTGCTGCTTATCATAAGTGTGCTCCTAATCCCCATCGCCTATTTCCTCATCCCCCCACCCACCTCCCTTCTGGTAACCAGCAGTTTGTTCTCTAGAGTTAAGACTCTTTTTTGGGACCCCTGGGTGGCTCAGTTGGTTAAGCAGCTGTCTTCGGCTCAGGTCATGATCCCGGGGTCCTGGGATCGAGTCCTGAATCAGGCTCCTTGCTCGGCAGGGAGCCTGCTTCTCCCTTTGCCCCTGCCTGCCGCTCTGCCTGCTTGTGCTCTCTGTCTCTCACAAATAAATAAGTAAATAAAATTTTTTTTAAAAATCTCTTTCTTGGTTTGTCTCTTATTTTTTACCCTTTGCTCATTGTTTCTTAAATTCCACATATGAGTGAAATCATGGTATTTGTCTTTCTCTGACTTCGCCTAACATGATACACTCTAGCTCCATCCACGTCATTGCAAATGGCAAGATCTCATTATTTTCTTTTTTTTAAACAGTCTTTTTTTTTTAAAGGTTTTATTTATTTATTTGACACACAGAGAGAGATTATAAGTAGGCAGAGAGACAGGGAGAGGAGGAAGCAGGCTTCCTACTGAGCAGAGAGCCCGATTCGGGCCTCAATCCCAGGACGCTGAGATCATGACCTGAGCCGAAAGCAGAGGCTTTAACCCACTGAGCCACCCAGGTGCCCGATCTCATTCTTTTCTTATGGCTGAATATTACTGCATTGTGTATATATACCACATCTTTATCCATTCATCAGTCAATGGACATTTGGGCTGCTTCCACATCTTGGCTACTGTAGATAATCCTGCTATAAACTTGGCTGCATGTATCCCTTTGAATTAGTGCTTTTGTATTTTTTGGGTCAAGACCCAGGAGTTTGATCGCTGGGTCATAGGGTAGTTCTATTTTTAATTTTTTGAGGACCCTCCATACTGTTTTCCAGAGTGGCTACACCAGTTTGCCTTCCTACCCACAGTGCACGAGGCTTCCTCCTTCACATCCTCACCAACATCTGTTTTTGTGTTGTTGATTTCCATTCTGACATGTGTGAGGTGATAGCTCATTGTAGTTTTGATTTGCATTTCCATTCTGGTGAGTGATGGTAAGTGATGATGAACATCTTTTCATGTATCTATTGGCCATCTGGATGTCTCTGGAGAAACGTCTGTCTGTGTCTTCTGCCCATTTTTTAATTGGATTATTTGGGTTTGGGGTGTTGAGTTGTGTAAGTTCTTTACACATTTTGGATACTAGCCATTTATTGGATACGTCATTTGCAATTATCTCCTGTCCCATAGGTTGCCTTTTAGTTTTGCTGACTGTTTCTCTTCACTGCGCTTAAGCAAACAACATTTTAAATGTGTTTTGTTTTTTCTTTGTTAAAGTAGCACAGGAATTTTTTTATTAGCAACTATCCCTAACGTGGGGAAGATTTCCATCCTAACAACCAGGTCATATGGGTGTACTTTGCCTAAGCAGCCTGAATATCATCAGACTGAGCTACAGGTTTCCAAATAAAATGGCTTATGTCTTTGTAGGGCTTCCTAAGGCTTCCAATTTGATTCATAAAATCTTAAAGCTGGAGGGAACCTTAGAGATTGTTTCAACAGGGAGGCAGACAAATGGTTATTGAGGTGAAACTGACTGAGGTAAACAGACCTTCACTGGGTTTGGCTTACTTCCCTTGGGCCTTCACTGGGCTGGGCCTCATGCTTCAGTCAGAGAGCAGCACAGCACAGCTTTGAGAACAAGAGGAATACAGGGGCACCTGGGTGGCTCAGTCGTTAAGCATCTGCCTTCGGGTTGGGTCGTGATCCCAGGGTCCTGGGATCCACACTGGATTCCCCGCTCAGCGGGAGGCCTGCTTCTCCCTCTCTCTCTCCCCCTAATTGTGTTTCTTCTCTCACTGTGTCTGTCACATAAATAAATAACGTCTTTCCAAAAAAAAAGAGAACAAGAAGAATACAAACAGCTAGGGTTTATGTAGTACTTCATAGTTTACAAGAGTCATCTTGATTTTTTTTAAGATTTTATTTATTTGAGAGAGAGAGAGAGATAGCAAGAGGGAGACTACAAGAGGGGGTGGGGAGGAGCAGGCTCCCTGCTGAGCAGGGAGCCCAATGCAGGACTCAATCCCAGGCCCCTGGGATCATGACCTGAACTGAAGGCAGCCACTTAACCGACTGAGCCACCCAGGCGCCCCAAGAGTCATCTCAATTTTTTTGATATCCAAGTCCCGTGTTCCTGCTGCTAAACCAGACGTTACAGAAAGAATGATACCCTCCCAACTGCCTCCTGACCCACGCCAATCAGTTCTATCCATAGTCTTTTTTTTTTAATCTTTTTTTTTTTTTAAAGATTTTATTTATTTATTTGACACAGAGAGAGAGATTACAAGTAGGCAGAGAGGCAGGCAGAGAGACAGGCAGAGAGACAGGGAGAGGAGGAAGCAGGCTCCCTGCTGAGCAGAGAGCCCGACGCGGGCCTCGATCCCAGGACCCTGGGATCATGACCTGAGCCGAAGGCAGCGGCTTTAACCCACTGAGCCACCCAGGCGCCCTATTTTTTACATTTCTAACAGTGGCTGTTTTTAACAAGTGGCTCAGAAAAGTTCTGAAAATTTAACAGTAGGCTCTCAGGAGCTGGACTGAGCCAGTTCCAGCACACCATGTGAGCCATGCTATGAGACCCGGCTGGCTGCACTGGTCCTATGGAGTGTGCCTCCTCACCACCCCTTACACATGCCCCCCTTCTCCATCCTCTCAACCACCTGTGCCATGGGCAACTTCCTCTCCTCCTACCCAAGTCTCTCCACCACGCACTGCAGCCTGGTTCCTAGAGCCCAGCTTGAATTGTGTCACTTCCTCTTCAAAACCTCTTGTTCAAAAGCATCACCTATGGGCGCCTGGGTGGCTCAGGTGGTTAAGCGTCTGCCTTCAGCCCAGATCATGACCCCAGGGTCCTGGGATCAAGTCCCGCCATCAGGTTCCTTGCTCAGTGGGGTGTTTGCTTCTCCCTCTGCTTGCTGCTCCCCCTGCTTGTGTGTCCTCTCTCTTGCTCATGCTCTGTCAAATAAATAATAGATAAAATCTTTTTTGAGGGCACCTGGGTGGCTCAGGTCATGATCCCAGGGTCCTGGGATCGAGGCCCACATCAGGCTCCCTGCTCGGCAAGGAGCCTGCTTCCCCCTCTCTCTCTCTGCCTGCTTCTCTGCCTACTTGTGATCTATCTCTCTCTCTCTCTCTCTCTCTCTCTCTCTCTCTCTCTCTCTCTCTCTGTCAAATAAATAAATAAAAATAAAATCTTTAAAAAAATATTTTTTGAAATAATTCTAAAAAAAAAAAAAGCACTGCCTATAGACTCAGGTCCAAATTCCTTGGGCTATCTTTGCAAGTCATCTTCATTGTGGCCCTAAGCTATTTTCTCAATAGAACAACACAGTAGCTCCCAATTCCCAGGTCTCTAATCACCACAACTTCTTTCTTGGACCGTCAGACCCTCATAGTCACCTGCCCCCTGGACATCTCCTCTTGGATGGTCCCCAAACATCTCAAACTGAGCTTCTTTTTAGAATTCATCCTTTTTTTTCTCCCTCCCATCCCCACAGTGCTTCTGTTTCTGTAGTCCCCGATTTTCTCTTAGGCCTTCAAATTTACATTGTTTCCATCTCTCTTCATATTCTTTTTTTTAAAGGTATTTATCTATCTGTCTATTTATTTATTTATTTAGAGAGCACGAGCAGTGGGAGGGGGCAGAGGGAGAGGGAGAGAGAGAATCTCAAGCAGACACTGCACTGAGCGTGGAGCCTGACGTGGGGCTCCATCTCATGACTCTGAGATTATGACCTGAGCTGACAAGAGTCAGACACAACCGGCTGAACCACCCAGGTGCCCCTCTCTTCATATTCTTTTGACCCTTTTTTCTTCCAGGATTTTTTTCCATTCTTGGCCGTCCTTCAGGTCTCAACTGAGGTATTGTTTCCTCTGGGAAACTGCTGGGAAAATCAAGGGCTCTCAGCATTCCATTTCTCTGTTCTTCCCATCCTAGATTCTACCACAGTGTATTAAAATGGCCTATTTAGGGGCCCCTGGCTGGCTCAGTCGGTGGAGCACGTGACTCTTGATCTCACAGTTGTGAGGTCAAGCCCAACAGTGGGCATAGAGCTTACTTTAAAAAAATTGTCTATTTAAATATTATCATATGATCTCAGATATGAGGAATTTGAGAAGCAGGGTGGGGGGTCGTGGAGGGAAGAGAGGGAAAAGTGAAATAAGAAGGGACAGCGGAGGGAGACAAACCATGAGACTCTTAATCTGAGGGTTGCTGGAGGGGAGAGGGGTAGGAGGGATAGGGTGGCTGGGTGATGGACATTGGGGAGGGTATGTGCTATGGTGAGAGCTGTGAATTGTGTAAGACTGATGATTCACAGACCTGTACCCCTGAAGCAAATAATGCATTATATGTTAATGAAAAATTGTCTATTAATTGTCTGGCTCCCTCAAGAGTCTGTGAGGTCCATAAGGTTAATCTTGCTCCCCACCATAATCCCCACTATCTAGCCCAGCTACTGGTGTGGTGGGGGTGCTGAACAAATGAATGAACGAAGGAGGAAGAGGTATAGCCCACAGCTCCCCTACAAACCCTCCCCTCCATCTGTCTTGTTTCCTCACTGTTTCTCCGAGCACACCATGTATTTTTCACTTCAAAAAAAAAAAAAGGAAGGCAAAGTTTTTGCTTGTGCTTAAGGGGACAAGGTCAGAAAATGTCACCTTCTGAAATTAGAACTAATAGAATCAACATTGAGTAGATGAAAGCAGCCATCTACAAAACAATCCACTTTAAGGGTTGGTTTGTAAACGTGGTACCAGTGAGACAAGGGCGCTTCTCAGGTCTCTATGGTGACCAGCGTGTTGCCCCAGGCTGGAGATCTTCCAAATATAAAGAAAGTGATAATGTCAGTCAGTTGTAACCTGATTGTTAACGGTAATGCTATATAAGCAGGAGGGCCCTTGTGTACATGGGGTCTTGAAAAGATTTGAGCCAAAGAGCAACACATTTTCTGTGTGATCGTCATCAAGCGCCACATGTGGTCTTGTACAGTTTACAAAGCTCCTCCGTGTGTGACCTCAGTAAACTTCCGTGATGACCCCACCAGGTGGACCTTAGTCCTCATTTTACAGATGACAGAAATGGAGTTCATTACATTTGAAGGTGAATCAACTTGCCCTAAATCTCCCCCCCACACACACACATATTAATGCCCACAACTTCACTAAGCCCACAGAGCATAAGATGGTTATGAACCCAGGAGAAAAATACCCCTAGGGCAGAGACACAAAGTTCTTGCAGTGACCAGTTGGTTAAACCGGCCGCTTTGGTTCATTCTGATTCTGTGCTTGCAGGTAGCAGCTTTTAGCTTTGAAGAGTTTTGGCTCAGGGCCTTGGACCTCATGAAGGGAGTTGAGAGGAGGCTAATGAGGGGGGAATGCAGCCAGACTTCAGCAAACATTTATTAGACAACTACTGTGTGCCCAGCGGTGCTAAGAGCATGGGAAGGTAGTGGTGAATAAGACACAGAGCTCCTCACCAAGCTGACAACCTAATTACAGGAGTGTGACAAGAAATACAGTAGTCCCTCCTTACCTTTTTTTTTAAGATTTTTATTTATTTTTTTGTGAGAGAGCAAGAGAAGGAACATAAGCAGGGGGAGTTGGAGAGGGAGAAGCAGGCTCCCTGCTGAGCAAGGAGCCCAATGTGGGACTCGATCTCAGAACCCTGGGATCATAACCCGAGCCAATGGCAGACATTTAACTGACTGAGCCACCCAGGTGTCCTATTCCCTCCTTATCTGCAGGGGTATGTTCCAAGACCCCCAGTGGATACCTGAAACTGAAGATAATACTGCCCCTCTCCTATATATAAGATGTTTTCTCCTATATGTACCTATGATAAAGTTTAATTCATAGACACAATAAGAGATTAACAATAATGAATAAATAGAACAAATATGACAATATACTGCAATAAATGTTATGTGAATGCAGTCTGTCTCCCCAAATGTCTTCTTGTACTGTACTCACTCTTCTTCCTCTTGTGATGACGTGAGATGATAACGGGCCTGCATGATGAGATGAAGCGAGGTGAATGACGTAAGCACCGTGACATAGCTTTAGGCTATGACCTATGACCTTCTGATGCTATGTCAGAAGGAGGACCATCTGCTTCTGGACCACGGGAGACCTTGCGTCACTGAAACCATGGAAAGCAAAACTGCAGACAGAGTTACAAATACAATATGACGGGGGCTCTAAAAAGGGAGCATGGGGTGCCCTGGGGCCCGTGGAAGAGCCATCTACAGTGGTCTTGGGAGGGTCTGGGCAGGCTTCCCAGAGAAATCAATGCCTGAACTGATAGTGGAAGGGACTTAGCAATACAAAAAGAGGTTGGAGGAATCAGAATAGGGAGGGAAAAATTTAACAAGGAGACAGAGTGAGAAAACCAGGGGTGGGGGTGGGTGGAAGTGTGTGACAACAAAAGACCAGGGAAGAGAGGTAGGGGGGTTGTGAGATAATCATAAAAACTACATTAATATAATCACAAGGGCACCTGGGTGGCTCAGTGGGTTAAAGCCTCTGCTTTCGGCTCAGGTCATGATCTCAGCGTCCTGGGATCGAGGCCCGCATCGGGCTCTCTGCTCAGCGGGGAGTCTGCTTCCTCCTCTCCCTGTCTCTCTGCCTGCCTCTCTGCCTACTTGTAATCTCTCTCTCTCTGTGTCAAATAAATAAATAAATAAAATCTTTAATATAATCACAATGTATAGGACAATTTAACAAGATCCATGATGTCATGAATCGTGATTATTTTTTTTAAGATTTTATTTATTTATTTCACAGAGGGAGAGAGATCACAAGGAGGCAGAGAGGCAGGCAGAGAG
>LNAC01000928.1:150586-190433 GCA_002007465.1 Ailurus styani
TGAGATCATGACCTGAGCCAAAGGCAGAGGCTTAACCCACTGAGCCACCCAGGTGGCCCAGATTGTGCTTTAAAGATCTCACCCTGGGGGGCGCCTAGGTGGCCCAGTCAGGGAAGCATCTGCCTTCGGCTCAGGTCATGATCTCAGGGTCCTGAGATCGAGCCCCGAATGGGGTTCCCTGCTCAGCAAGGGGTCTGCTTCTCCCTCTGCCCCTCCCCCTGCTAGTGCACACGCACGCGCTCTCTCTGTCTCAAATAAATAGATAAAAACTTTAAAAAAATTTAAAAAAGAACTCACCCTCACCCTGGCTGTGGGGTGAAGGATGGATTGGAAGGGGGAGAATAGAGGCAGGGAGGGCAGGGGAAAGGCTTTTGCCTTTTACTTCATCTCTCTGATGGTTGTGGCTTGGACTAGGGAGGTGGCGGTGGGGGTGGAGAGAAGGAAGTAGAGTCATGAGATAGGTAGGAGGTAACGTTGACAGGCCCTGGTACCTGATGGGATATGGGGAGTGAAGGCAAAGAAAACTTGAGGACGACTCCAGGGGTTCTGGCTTAAGCAGATGGATAAATGGTGGAGCCATTCCTGGAGAAGAGGGACAAGGAGGGAGGAGGAGGTTCTGAGGAAGAAGACACCCACTGAGTTCACACTGCAGGTGGAGCGCTAGGTCCACGAGAGACCAAAAGCCAGAGAGATGGTTCTAGAGTTCAGAGACGGGATCTGGACCAAGCGTCAGGATAAAGAAGGGACTTCCAGTCGTGGAGGGATGAGGTCTCCCAGGTGTGCGGGGTGAGAAAGGCAAGGGCAGATGGGTGCCACCTTTTGTGGGAGGGGGAGTGAAATGCTCCATAAGGCCCTGCGGAGGGTCTGCTTGCTCTCCTGGGACGAGAAAGGTGGTAAGCCTGAGATGGAGTTGGGACTTAGAGGTGCCTCCCCAAAGAGGGGTGCTGGGCAGCCCCATTGCCAGTTTGAGCCCTCGTGTAATTTTCAGTGAGGATGAGGGCTTGAGGCTGTCTCTCTACCCAGGGCGAGGGCTGCTGAGAGCCAGTGCCACTCCTTCAGCCGATCTCCGTTCCCTTTGGGATACGAGGCTCTCACAGGGTTTGATCCAACAATTTGAAGAAACAGTATAGCATCGTGATGAAGCATAGGGCCTTTGCAGAAAGACTGCCTGTGTGCAAGACCTTCACCAGCGTTTGCCCTCTGTTTGATGGGCAAGTCACTTCACTCCCCTGAGTCTTACATCTCCCATCTGTAAAAGGGGGATAATAATTATACCAACCTCACAGGGTTTGTTTTGAGGATAAAATAACCTAGAACATTCCCTGGCAGGTAATAAACGCTATTGAATGTTCACTGCTCCTGGCCAAGAAGAATCTGTCTGACCTATTACTATTACCAAATCCATGTTCTCCGGGGCCCAATTGCTCTATAAACATGCTGAGGACATTCAAAAAGCAGGAACAACAACAAAAGTGTTGGGGAAAGCATGTGACAGATGATATTTAAAAGGTCTCCATCAAAGTAGTCATCACAGGAAAAATCAGAATTTGGTTGGACTTTCTTCGCCTTTTTACAGCTTGGTACAATTTTTACTCTGAATCACCTAATGATAAGTAGTATCATTAAGTGTGGAGTCGGGGGCGGGGGTCAATCCGCTCTTTTCAGTACTTAATGCCTCTGAGTCATAGTCTCAGATAATCCCATTAGAGCCTTTCATCAAGCCTGCAAAGGAAGTGTCATTTATATCTTTCTTTGTGGAGGTGGAAAATAAGGCTCAGAAAGCTCAAGAACAGACGTGGGGCTGGGTGGGAACCCAGGCAGATGCTGTTGGAGCCTCCTGTGAAGTGGGGGGGATTGGATGGTTCATGGTTCTGAGTGGGGGGTTCCTTGGCATGGGCCTATTTGTCCCATGTAAGAGGAATTTGTGCTTTCGAGCAAGAAGTAAGGCAGTGAGGGGCCCTAGTGGAATGATTCAGGCCAGAAGGCAAAGAGGGCTCTCGAGGCCTTTTGGAAAGCCCCCTCCTTGGGGGCCATATGTTCGCAATCAGTGTGTGTATGGCCAGCATTGGGGGAGGGGGCTGTCTTGGCCGGTGGCCAAGCCAGATGTTTGTTGTGTGACTATTCATAGCATGGAGCGCAGTCAAGCCCTCGCCGAGCTGGGAATTTGTATGCCATAGCTATGACCAACTTTGTCCTGTAACTGAGGCCTTAAAGGTCCTCTGGGCCATGGCTGGCCCAAGGCAGAACCAGGGAGGTGGGACATTAGCCTCCCGTCCCCTCACACCATCCCCTTTCTTTCCCTTACATTCTCTCCATGCTCAAGTGCTCCCTGTCTTCCTGCAGACCTTCCCACCCCAGGACTTCCACTAAGGCCTGACTGGCCATTGGCTTCATTCCCCACGCCCCACTTGTGGAGAACAAGCTCCTTTGCCCCTCTATTTTTTTTAAGTAGACTCTACCCCCAACGTGGGGCTCCAACTCATGGTCCCAAGATCAAGAGTCAAAAGCTTTAAGGACTGAGACAGCCAGGCGCCCCACCTCCTCTCCACCTAACAAAACCCCACTCATCCTTTACAATCCCTAATCTTGGCTCTGCTTCGAAGCTTCTCCAACTTCCTCAGAAAGGGAAGGACAAGGGGGCAAGTGCTCAGGGAGCACCTACTCTGTGCCGGCCGGGGAACCTGGGATTTTGTAACCCTCCCCTCGTTAAATCTTCACAACAGCCCTGTAAGTTTCTGCAGGTGAGGGAACCTCCGTTTGGTTTGGAGATGGCAAGAAACTCGCCCAAGGTCACACAACTGAAAAGGGCAGGGGGGTAGCTCAATTTAACTCCTGAGTCCCCATGCACTTGAACTCTTTCCAGTTCATACCTCAATGCATGTCCCAAGACATGTTCCCTCTTGATCACCTCTGATTCCTCTCTTTACTTTTTTAAAGATTTTATTTATTTATTTGGGAGACAGAAAGAGTGTGAGCTGGGAGAGAGGGACAAAGGAGAGGGAGAAGCAGACTCCCCGCTGAGTAGGGAGTGGACTCAGAACTCGATCCCAGGACCCTGTGATCATGACCTGAGTGGAAGATAGATGCTTAACTGACTGAGCCATCCAGGTGCCCCTCCTCTCTCTTCACCCCACCCCATGTCCGATCCGTCCAACCCATTGGCTCTACCTGCAAAATATACCCAGAATCCACCACTTCTCATCATCTCCATGGGTGCCACCCTGGTCTGAGCTCCCATCACCTTTCACCTGGATTGCTGCAATAGTAATAGCCCCTAGCAGTGCACCTGCTTCACCCTTGACCCTCACCTCCCTCCCCACACATGGTCTATTCGTTACTCAGAAACGGGAAGGATCCTACTGAAACACATGTGCAAATCCTGGGCCTCCACCTCAAAATCTGGCAATGGCTCTCGCTTCATTTGTAGTATCCATCGTCACCTTGGCCCACATGGCCTGCGTATTCTGTCGCTGCCTCTTTCTTTGCCCTCTCAACCTTGTTCACCCTGCTCCAGCTAGCCTGGACTCACTGCTGTTCCTCTGATACACCAGACATGCTCTTAACCTCAGTGCCTTTGCAGCTACTGTTCCTTCTGCCTGGAACATTTGTGGAAATGGGCATGGCTTGCTGCCTTTCTTTCTTTCTTTCTTTCCATTTGTTATTTTTTAGAGATTGTATTTATTTATTTGAGAGAGAGCACAAGCAGGGGGAGGGGCGGAGGGAGAGGGAGAGGCAGACTCCCTGCTGAGCCAGGAGTTTATGCAGGGCTCGGATCGGATCCTAGGACCCTGAGCCAAAGGCAGGCGCTTAACCCACTGAGCCACCCAGGGGCCCTTGCCTCAGTTCTCTCAAGTCTTTATTCAGATGATACCTTCTCTGTGGGACTTTCTCCATTGCCTAATTTAAATTGACAACCCCCAGTCCACCAACACTTCCTATTCCTACTTTCCTGTTTTATTTTTCACTTGTAAGCAACTGCAGCCATGCCTCTCAACCGGCTGTGACGGGTTGGTTTCCGCGTCAACCTGACTGGGGGTGGGGCAGATATTTGGTTAACCATTATGCCTGGGTGTGTCTGCCCCGGTGTTTCTGCATGAGATTAACATTTGAATCTGTATGAGGAGAAAAGCAGATTGCCCTCCCAATGTGGGTGGGCTTCCCCCCAGTCGGTGGAAGGCCTGGATACAATACAAGATTGAGTGAGAAAGAATTCTTTCTGCCCAACTGTCTTGGAGCTGGGATGTTTTTCCCCTCCTGCCTTCGGACTCGGACTGAAGCTTCCCGCACTGGTTCCCGGGTCTCCAGCTAACCCCCCGCATATTGCAGACTACCCAGCCTCCGAAACTGTATGAAGCAATTCCTCAAGGAAATTTCTTTACGTATTTATACACACCCTATCGGTTCTGGTTCTCTAGAGAACCTAGACAAATATACCAACTAATGGTATACTTTTATTTATATTTACAAAGTTGGTGTCTCTCTCTACTGCATTGGAAACTTCATGAGGGCAGGAACTTTTGTCCGTTTTGTTCACTGCTGTAGCCTCAATAAGGTGCCTGGCATAGCGTAGGTACTTAATAAATATATATTGAATGAATAATGGCCCTTATAATTGCAACGTGTTTGCGCATCTCGCTGCTTTCTCTCTCTCTCTCTCTCTCTCTCTCTCTCTTTTGGTCTCCCAGGAGTCTGTGAGCCACTGCACCGCGAGAACTGGCCTCTGCATCCCCAATGCCAGGCAAAATGTCCACCACCCGAGTGCCCAGTACGTCCTGAACGCAATGCCCTGAAAGGATCCATCCAGAAGACCATGCAAGTTTCCAGAACCACCCAGAACAGAGCGCGTTCTCGGTGCTGAATTCAGGAAGACCACCTCTCTTCTCCCCCTACCCCTCCCTCAAACCCCAGCCTTGGCAAGGCAGCCGCCGCCTGCCTGGTGCGCCCGCCCGCTTCCTCCCTCGCCTCTTGCCTCCCTTCCCCCTCCAAGGCCTCCTCGGCCCGCCTGGGTACAGGCGATTATCTAGGGGTGGTAATTATTGCGAGTAAATTGGGAGTTGTTTTGCACAGGGCTGTGTCTCACGCAGGTCGATTTGTATGCTTCCTGGGCACTTGTGACACTCCAGAGATGCCATAGCAACGGCCCGGCGCCGCCGGGCTCACTGACTGCAGGAGATGAGGCGGGGGAGTGGTGCGCGCCGCGGGCACCGGGACGGCGCTCAGGGCCCGCCCAGAGCCTCAGTTTCCCCGTTGGTCCCAGGGCAAGAGGAACCCGGCCCGAGGCCGTCGTGGGGGGCAGAAAGGAGATCAAGGCCCGAACGCTTTGTACGACGACCCTGCGTGCGCGTGGCATTGTCTTCTTTCCTGCTCGTCCCCCGCCTTTCTGCCTCGCCCCCGCCCTGCCTCAGTGCCTGCCAGATTCCCCCGCCGCAGGAGCGGGGTTCCTGCTGGCCCGCCTTTATTCGGTGCAAACATCACTGCCCCTGGAACATCTTTTAGCGATGAGGCCCACAGAGACACCGCCAGCTCATCCCGCGGGGGCCGAGCCGCTGATTAAATTGTATTCACTCTGCCTTTCGGTCATTCAGATTGGCTGGGACGAGGCCAGCTGGAATTAGTGACAAATTTGAAGCAGAGAATATTGACAAAAGAAGGCCGTTTTATTGCTCGCAATGCCACACGATAATTCAAAGGAGGCTCCCCAGTGTTTCCAAGGAGAGCTTTGGTTAGACTTTTTTTTTCTAATTATTTGGATAGATGTGGACCCCGAGTACTTAAAATCAGTTTTGTTCCCTTCTCGATGTTGAAAAACAACCCTTCCTTCTCGGATGGCCTCCTCCCTCTTTAAAGAGGAGACCAGGAGGAGGCTTTGAAAACAAAAAAGCACTAGTGAACAGTTCATTCCTTCCAAATATTTTTTAGGCACCTACTGTGTCTCAGAACTAGTGTGGGTATTGGAGACACAAACATGGAGCTAATGTCCTGGTGGGGGAACAGACAATGTGGAAGTAAACAGAAAGGAGAAACTTCTCAATACTGGTAAGGGCTCCAAAGGACATAAACAGGGTGAGGGAGGTGGGGTAGCTACTTTAGAGAGGTTGGGTCACAGGAGAGAAAGGTGTCACAGGAGAGAGAGCTGAGATCTGGATGATAAGAAGGAGCCAGCCTAGGGCGCCTGGGTGGCTCAGTGGGTTAAAGCCGCTGCCTTCGGCTCAGGTCATGATCCCAGGGTCCTGGGATCGAGGCCCACATCGGGCTCTCTGCTCAGCGGGGAGCCTGCTTCCTCCTCTCCCTCTCTGCCTGCCTCTCTGCCTACTTGTAATCTCTCTCTCTGTGTCAAATAAATAAAGAAAATCTTTAAAAAAAAAAAAAAAAAAAAAAAAAAAAAAGAAGGAGCCAGCCTAGCTAAGATTTTAGGGGAAGGTGTTCCCCGCAGAGGGAACAGCAAAAGCAAAGCCCCTGGGGGTGGAAATGGCCTTGGTTGTTTGAAGAAGAGAAAGAAAGCCCTCCTGGTTGAGGTGAAATGAACAAACAGGATGAGATTTGGGCCCCTCTGGGCTCTAGGGATTTGCAGGCTGTGGTAAGGAGTTTGGATGGAATTTTTAGGGCACTGTGGACTCATGAAAGGTCCTAAGCGAAGGAGTGGTGTGATCTGGTTTCTATTTCTAAAAAAGATCATTGGCTGCTGATTGAAGAATGGATTAGATTACCCTAATAAGAAAAATGGACTGGGAGACAAGTATGGGAATAGGGAAGCCAATTAGGAAGTCACTGGCAAATGCCAGGTGGCTTAGGCTTGGGTGCTTGCAGTTGGGTTGGGAAAAGTGGAGAGATTCAGGATGTGTTTTGGAGATAGTCTGAAAGGCTTGGCAATGGACTGGGTGAGGGACAGAGAAGAGACAACGTTCCTGGTTTCTAGGTTTGGGGCTTGAGTAACTCGGTGGATGGTGGTACCATTCATAGAGATGCTAAAGACTGGAGCAGCTCAGGTTGGAGGGTGGGTTGGGAACCCATACTTCTGGGTGTGTTTAGTATGAGATATCAGGGAGGCCTTGAAATAGGAGTCTGGGGCTCAAGTGAGAGGTCTGGACCTGAGAGAGACTTTTGGGAGTCTTTGATATGCAGGAAAGCATTCTCAGGATTCTTGGTGATGCACTTGTTCAAAGCTAACACTATGCTAGAACAGGAAACTGCCTCCCTCTCTACATCCAAAGTGACACGCTTGTTTTCCACTTGACCTGTCTCAGTGAAGACGTACTCGAAGGGGAGACGAAAATAAAACTATGAGGTATGACTTTTTAATAAGCAGAAGGACGAAGATCCAAACGGTGGAAACCACTGTCAGCAAAGATGTGGGGAAGCAGGCATCCTCGTACATTGCTGATGGGAATAGAAGCTCGCCCATCCCTTACAGAAGGCAGTTTATCAGTTTCTATCCAAATGAAAAAGACTCCAACTCTTCGACCCCAACAATTCCACCTTCAGGATATCATCCTACAGAGACACTTACACATATTCACAGGAATGCATGTACCAGGATATTTGTAATAGCAGCAGATTGGAGAAATATCCACCAACAGGGTACTGGTCAAAGAAATCAAAGTATGCTCTCACAGTAGAATATATGTAGCCATGGGTGCCTGGGTGGCTCAGTGGGTTGGAGCCTCTGCCTTCGGCTCAGGTCTTGATCTCAGGGTCCTGGGATCGAGTCCCGCATTGGGCTCTCTACTCAGCAGGGAGCCTGCTTCCTCCTCTCTCTCTCTCTGCCTACTTGTGATCTCTCTCTCTGCATCAAATAAATAAATAAAATCTTAAAAAAAAAAGAATATATGTAGCCATTAAAACTAAGGAAGCTCTTGGGGCACCTGGGTGGCTCAGTCGTTAAGTGTCTGCTTCTGGCTCAGGTCAGGATCGAGCAGCATCGGCTCGGTGGGGAGCCTGTTTCTCCCTCCCCCACTCCCTGTGCTTGTGTTCCCTCTCTCGCTGTGTCTCTGTCAAATAAATAAATAAAATGTTAAAAAAAAAAGGAAGCTCTTGAATTTTTTTTTGAGATGAAAGTCACGTAATGGTACATTCACTATTTTAACCATTTCAAAGTGTGAAATGCAGTGTTTTTATGGATTGATATGAAACATCTTCTGAGACATATGGCAAGAGCCTACACCCGCTCACCTGTTCCCACCTGCCTACCTCTGCTGGTGATCCTAGGAGGGACTCTTTTCCATGTGCACCTTTGAAACATCTCCATGACACAGGAGGCTGAGAGTCTGTTGCTAGGGAAAGGTGGTGGTAATATTAATCAATGCTTCTCCGACCAGCTGCACATGAGTGTCACTTGGGGAGATTTTATTTTATTTTATTTTATTTTATTTAAAGATTTTATTTATTTATTTGACACAGAGAGAGAGATTACAAGTAAGCAGAGAGGCAGGCAGAGAGAGAGGAGAGAGGAGGAAGCAGGCTCCCTGCCGAGCAGAGAGCCCGATGTGGGCCTCGAACCCAGGACCCTGGGATCATGACCTGAGCCGAAGGCAGAGGCTTTAACCCACTGAGCCACCCAGGCGCCCACTTGGGGAGATTTTAAAAAGGTCCTTGCCCAGGCCCCACCCCTAGAGATTTTGATTTAATTTGTCAGAGGTGGGGCCAGGACATGATATTTTATTTGTTTGTTCCTTTGTTTTTAATGGTCCATCTATTTTATTTATATTTTTTTATTATTTAAATTCAACTAGCCAACAGAGAGTACATCATTAGTTTCAGATGTAGTGTTCAATAATTCATCAGTTGCGTGTAACACCCAGTGCTCATCACATCATGCGACCCCCTTAATGCCCATCATCCAATTATCCCATCCCCCCACGTCCTCCCCTCCAGCAACCCTTAGTTTGTTTTCTATGGTTAAGAGCTGGACATGATATTTTAAATTAAGGCATAATATACATGCAAGTAAAATGCATAGGTCTTAAGTGTATGGTTCAATGAATTGTGATACTTGTGGACATTTATCAAGTATGTATTCACCACCCCAATAAAAACACAGACCATTTCCACCATCCCAGTTAATGCTCCCACCCCTGCCAGAGGAACCCACCATTTTTATTTCTACCATAGATTCATTCTGATTGTTCTTGAACTGCATATAAGTGGAATTGCACAGTATGTAACATTTTGAGATGGGTTTCTTTCATGTAGCATAATGCCTTTGAGATTCATCCAAATTGTTGCACTGATCAGTAGTAGTCCTTTCCATTGCTGAATGGTATTCCCTTGTGTGAATGCACCAGTTTGTTTAGCCATTCACACACCCAGAGACATTTGGGTTGTCCCAATCTTTCCACAGGCACGTGCATTCATTTCTCTTGGGCTAGAATTGCTGGATTTATGTTGAACTTGCTTGGAACTGTGTTTTCCAAAATTCTTGTGCCAATTTGCACTCCCACCAACAAAATATGAGAGTTACAGTTGTTCCACATCCTTGAGAACACTTTGTATTATCTGTCCTTTTTTTCTTTTTAAAGATTTTATTTATTTGGGCGCCTGGGTGGCTCAGTGGGTTAATGCCTCTGCTTTCGGCTCAGGTCATGATCTTAGGGTCCTGGGATCGAGGCCCACATCGGCCTCCCTGCTCAGCGGGGAGCCTACTTCCCCCTGTCTCTCTCTGCCTGCCTCTCTGCCTCCTTGTGATCTCTCTCCCTCTGTGAAATAAATAAATAAAATCTTTTAAAAAATAAAAAAATAAAAAAATAAAGATTTTATTTATTTGATAGAGAGAGAGAGAGAGAGAGAGAGAGAGAGAGAGCGCACAAGCAGTGGGAGCAGCAGGCAGAGGGAGAAACAGACTCCCTGCTCAGCAAGGAGGCCGAATCCAGACTTAATCCCAGAACCCTGGGATCATGACCCTAGCCTAAGGCAGATGCTTAACCAACTGAGCCACCCAGGAGCCTGTATTGTCTGTCTTTTTAGTTATAGCTATTCTCCTGGGTACATAGTGGTATCTCATTGTGGTTTTTTTTAAGATCTTATTTACTTATTTGGGGGGGGCACAGAGGGAGAATAAGAGAGAGAAGCAGACTCCTTGCTGAGCAGAGAGCCCAACCTGGGGCTCGATTCCAGAACCCTGAGATCATGACCTGAGCTGAAGGCAGATGCTTAACTGACTGAGCTACCCAGGCGCCCCTCACTGTGGTTTTAAACTGTATTTCTCTAATGACTATCTCGGTCATCTTTTCATGTACTCATCTACCATTCATACATCCTCTCCCATGTGGTGTCTGTTCCCATCTTTGCCTGTATTATTTAGGTTGTCATTTTATCATTGATTTGTAGGGGCTCTGTATATATTCTGAATACTCTTCCTTTATCAGATACATATATTGCAAACACAATTATTGTTTAAAAGATCCCCAGTGGTTCTAACATGAATCAAGGGTTGAGAACACCTGGTATGCTAAAGATCAGCCCCAGAAGGTCTTTCCTTTTTTTTTTTTTTAAGATTTTTTAAATTTATTTGAGAGAGAGTGAGCAAGAGAGAGTGAGCATGAGCAGGGAGGGGGCAGAGGGAGAGGGCAAAGCAGACTCCCCGTTGAGCAGGGAACCCAACTTGGCGCTCGATCCCAGGACCCTGGGATCATGACCCGAGCCAAAGACAGACGCTTAATCAACTGAGCCACCCAGGCTCCCAGGGGGTCCCTATTTCTATGAGTCCCCAAATATGCCCCCTGGCAACTATGCCTGATGCTTAGTTCTTCAATCCTGTGAATGTACGCTGAGGGGATTTGGGGACTGAGGGGTGCCTCGTCAGGCTTCCTCCAGTGGATCCGTCTGGCTTCTTGGATTGGTTCATTTACCTGAACTGTTCTCTTATCCTCTGATGTGAAACCTTAAGTAAGTCTTTCGTTGTCTCCACCCTAAAATTTCCCACATATGAAACTTGACCTTAAAAAAAAAATAAAAGGAAACTTGACCTTACTGGCTGACCCATTCCTACTATCTGGATATGGTGTGCGTTAAAGGGTTAAAGACATGTTTTCTCCTGGATGGAGCAAGCTCTGTCCTAGGCATAAAGGCATAGAAGGAGTGTGACTTTCCGTATCCCTTCCCAGCCATTGTCCTCAGACTGCCTACCTGCTCACTGAAAGGGAGAATCATTTTCTAGTAGCCTTGGCAACCATTTACCAAGGGTCTGGAAGTTGATGCCCTGGTCCTGGTCTTGGTCTCTTTAAATCTGTGGTGTATTTGCTGTGTGACTTTGTGTAAAGCAGTTAACCCTTTTGAGCCTTGGTTCCTATGACTGATAAAGGAGAACGGTAATTTCTTGCTTGTTGTGGGCCCAGCATAAAGTAGGTGTTCACAAAGCCATAGGTTCCCTCAAAAGGGGACCTGGGAAGGCTTGGCTCTGGGAGCAGTGCAGCTGGGCTGTGAGAGGCGCTCTCTGTTTGGGGACTTGCCATGCCCTCACTGTGCCCTGGTGTTGTGTATCTGCCCCTTTCCTCCACACAGTCTAGGAGGCCTAGACTGGCCAAGATCCTGCCTGCTGCGTCGTCCTCACACTGCCCTTCTTGGCTAATTTGAACAGAGCATCCAGTGAGGGCCCCTAGGCTCTTTAAGCTCAGAGCAGATGGCTGGGAAGCCAATTCTCTGGGACATACAGTTCCTGACTCAGATCTAGGCAGGGGGCCAAGGCCTTCGAAGGGCTGTAGAAAAATGTAACCCTCCATCCTCCCCTCAAGAGCATGTAGATTTTATTGCCTGTCTCTTGTAGTGTCAAGGAGGAAGAGCAAAGGACCACGAAAGTTAAGATTAGGTGCCCCCAGGGGTCCCTTCTTGGGCTGACACGGGGCCTTGAGTTCAGCTTTTCGGACAGGTGCCCATGCTGTGTAGGGAGCGTTTCTCTGCTGCTGCAGGAAGAAGGCACGGGAACCAAGGAGGAACTCATGGGAGCTTCCAGAAATGCTCTTGACGTGGGGAACGAGTGGGCACGGGGCATCTGGAGAATTCACCAACACTAGGTACTGGCTGGAGCCCATTCATTTCACAGTCAGGCATGGGTGGCTTTCTCCCAGCACAAGATTTGGGAAGAGAATAGAAAGGGAGTATCCCATTCCTGGGTGTAATTCAGATTGCTCTGTGCTATTTCTGAGTCCTTCCCAAGGCGAGTTTAAGACAGAGTCAGTGCTGGCAAGAAGTGTGGCTGGGATGGGCAGGCTTGGACCTCCCTCCTTCCTTGGTTCCTGGTCCCCACTATTGCTTTGGATCTATCACTCCTACCCATGGCATCACTATAGCTCTCCAACATGGTGTCTATTGCTCTCCTTTGAGCCTAGGAAATTGACAAATTAATCCATCCATCCATTCATCATCCATCCAAAAGTATTTACTTATTGGCTACTATATGTAGGTACTGGGCTAAGCTCTGTGAAGCTATAAAGTGAAAAAGACATATCTGTCCTTCACAGAGCTCCCATGATCATGGGTGAGCCAGAGGTAACCTGGCAGCCACATTCCATGGACTAAATCCAATGATAAAGGCAGGGTGTATCACATTGTGTCCCAGAGGATGACTGTTGGGAAGGATTATGGAAGGTCCCTGGAAGACTTGAGCTGAGAGCCAAGGAGCGAAGAGGAGATGGTGAGACGAAAAGGAAGGGAAGAAAGTCCGGGCAGAGGAAACAGCACACAAGGCAAGATTTAAGTGGAAGTGGTTCAGTTTGAGACGAGTGGGGTATGTGCGTGCACGCGGGCACGCGTGCGTGTGCGTGTGTGTGTGTGTGTGTGTGTGTGTGTGTGTGTGTGTGTGTAGGGGCCATGGAGAAGTGAGACATAAGGCAGGAGAAGCAGTCAGGGGCCAGATTAGGAAAGCCTTGAAAGCCAAGGTGAGGAGGCAGGACTTGATCTGGAGGGCAAGGAGGAGGCTTCAAAGGGTTTAGACAGGGCCATGACATGTTCAGATCGGCGTCTTTGGAAGATCACTCTGGTTTCTGGGTGCAGAAACAGTGGAGAGCGGGCACAAAGAAAAGCAGGAAGAAGGTCAGGAAGCTTTTTCAGTGAGCCAGGTGAAAGACGACCAGAATGGTGGCAGAGGAGATGAAGAGAAGTGTTTGGGTTTGGGATATATTTTGGAGGTAGAGCCATCAGGATATATCAGTGAATTGGAAAGATGCCTCCCAGTTTCTGACTTGAACGATTGGTGTGGGGGGAGGGGTTGGCAGTGCTGTCCATGGAAACGAGGGATATTGAGGGAAGAGGTCTCAGGGAGGGTAGGAGATGAGTTCAGTGCCATGTTGAGTTTGATCTTCTGGGAAGATACGTTCCTGCAGCCAGTTGGCCATCTGGGTCTGAGACTCAGGAGAAAGGATGAGGCTAGAGACTGAATTGTGAGGTTTGGGGAGTGGATGAGGTAGTCCAAAGGGAGTGTTAGAAGGCCATGTTTCATGCAGCAGCATTCTCCTTTCAAATGATTCTCTACCCTTTGGTGCCTGCCTGCTTCAACTCCAACCTCAGGAGGCAGGTTTAGAAGGCACTTACCAAAGACTGCAATTCAGTGCAAAGACCCTGCGGATAATCGTAACTCTTGGCTCCCTCTTTGCCCTCAGTTCCTGTCATTTCCACAGCATACTGGACTGACTTGACTTGCTTCCACGAAGCATTTCACCAGCGCGGGGCGGGGCGGGGTGGGGGGGGCGGGCCGCAGTCCAGCCGCCATTCTTAGGTAGCTCGGTTTCCGGCTCCCCCTGCTGGCAGAGCTGGAGATGACTCGCAGCTGGGCCACTAAGCCAGAGAGCACCCTCCCCTCACCTCAAAAGAGCTGCGGAAGACCTCAGCTGCAGTACTCTTCTCCAATCCTCCCCCCCCCCAAATCCCACCCACTTTAGAACCCTTGCTAGAAATAGTGGGAGAAAAGCCTAATTAGGGATCTGGGAATCACAAATTAAATTCTTCCTGTTTCCAAATTACTTCCCTTTTTTTTTTTTGCTCCAAATTCACTCTTGGTCTCCTTGCCCATGAAGATTTCATTTGGATATTTATACCTATCTCCAAAAACACTCTCTTCCATTCTCTGTCCTCGTGAGCAGTATTTTGCTGACCCCCAGTTTACTTCCCTTCTCCTCATTTGCAGGAAAGCCATGATCTGTGCTGGAAAAGAGCACTGGGCTCGGGGTCAAGGAATCTAGGTTGAGTCCTGTTTCTGCCACTGATTCAGAGCGTGACCTTGGACCAGTCACTTCCTTCTTTCCCAGGGGCAGTTCCCTCACCTGTGACATTGGACTGGACTCCAAAAAACCCTTGCAACTCTAGCATTCTAGGCTTTGCTCCCACCGCCTTAGCCTTTTCAGTTCTTCATACGCATTGACCTCTCTCCTGCTCCAGGACCTTTGGTTGTGCTCTTCCCTCTGCCTGAAATGCTCTTCCCTCCCTTTTTTATTTATTTATTTTTTAGTTCCGTTAACTCCTCCTTATCCTTCAGCTCTCCACTCAAATATCACTTCCTCAGAAAGACCTTCTCAGCCCCTTCAGACTGGGTCAGGCACCTCATCATATGGTCTCAGAACTCCCTGGAGCTCTCCTTCTGTGCCCTCATCATGGTTTGTAATTTTCCACATGCTTGCATGATTATTATTTCAAGCCCCGCCTCCCAAGGTCCAACAAACTTCAAACTCTTTGATAGCAAGAACCAGTCTGTTTTGCTCACCACTGTATTCCAGCATCCAGATGCTTGCCCAGCCATCTTGTAAAGGCTCAATACGTATCTATTAAATAGATGAATAAGTACATGGATGGCTTCACCCATCAGCTGCTTTCTACATCTAACTAGCGTCATGTTTAAGAGCAAAGTGTCAAGGGGCCCCTGGGTGGCTCAGTCGGTTGGGTGTCTGACTCTTGGTTTTGGCTCTGGTCATGATCTCAGAGCCCCGTGGGGGGCTCTGCACTCTGGGAGGAGTCTGCTTGTCCCCCCCCCGCCCCTCCCCTTCTGCCCCTTCCCCTGCACGCTTGTTTGAGAACTCTCTTTCTCTCTCAAATAAATAAATAAAATCTTTAAAAAAAAAGGACCAAAAAGTCAAAAGCCAGAGTGCCTGGGTTTGGAACTCAGCTTTACCACCCACAAGCTGTGTACACTTGTATGAGTTATTCTATCTTACTGTGCCTCCATTTCCTTATCTATAAGGGGTGGATAATAATAGCATACACTACCGAACAAGGTTGTTGTGAGATTGGAAAGACTTAATATATGTAAACTGTGTAGAAACAAGGCTTGGCACTGAAGTGCTATATTAGTAATAGCTATTGTTCCGATTCTGCCTCATCCATCTCTCCATTTACCCATTTTGAACTCTCCCACAAGGCCTCATTATCTTATTTCCGGTCTTTGAGTGCAGGTGACTCAGTGTTATTTGCAGATTAGATAGCAAAGTTTTAAAAAATTTTTAGTATGGAAAATTTCAAACAGGCAGAGTAGAGAGAAGAGGATAATGAACCTCTGTAACAAGCTTCAACAATCATCAACATTTTGCCACTCTATGTTCATCTTTCCTCCTTCCATTTTTCTCCTTCCTGGAGTATTTTAATATAAACCCCAGATGTCATATAATTTTATCTGAAAATACCCCATTATGTTTCTCTAGCGGGTAAGGGCTTTAAAAAATATAATACCATTATCACACTTAAACAAATAACAATAATTAGGGAAGGCTTTTTAAACTCCATCCCCTTGAGAGGAGCTGGGGTAATGGGAACACTCAGTCTAGGGTAGATGAGAAATGAGGAACAGTCAAGAGAATTAAA
Organism: Ailurus styani; assembly: GCA_002007465.1. Taxonomy (NCBI): domain Eukaryota; kingdom Metazoa; phylum Chordata; class Mammalia; order Carnivora; family Ailuridae; genus Ailurus; species Ailurus styani. Next base: position 166,364 of record LNAC01000928.1, read on the forward strand.
GTAAGTTTAGGGCTTTGAACAGGGCCTGATATATAAATGGGATAGCAGTAACTATTATTTCAATTCTCCTCCATTTTCTTCATTTATCCACTCTAAATCCTCTCCACTGTCTCGCTTATTTCCGGTTTGTGAATGTATGTGACCCTTTACAAAGGAGGACTAGGAGTCCAGGATAGTGAGTTTCCTGGGTCATTGGCACCCCATGGTGAGAGCTGGAACTCTGGAAGGCACTGAGAAGGGTCCAAATGAAGTGACTGTGGGAGTGAGGGAGAGGGAAAAGAGGGCTGGGGGACTTAGTGTGTTTAAAGAAGGGAGAGTCCTCTGGCTGTGTGAAAATGGCACTGAGAAAAATCCAGTAGCCTAAGGGCAGGCAAGCAGGAAATTTGGTCCTTTCTTCCTAGTATTCAGAGCCTTTGGTCATCACAGACCGCTGAAAAGCAGGGAGCGGGGAGCCTGGGTCCTGAGGGAGTTCCTTCTAGCTTTTCTCCACAGCCCACAGAAGGGCAGCTGCCTAAGACTGTAATCAGGGTTTTGCTCTGCTTCATTTTGAGTTCTCAACCTTTCCAAGGATATATAAGTGATGATGGTGGACACTGAGCCAAAGGACAACTGGAGATAGACTTCCCTGGATTGGTGATGAAGATTTTGGTGCTCCCATCTCCTTTTTTCCTTTCTATGGAATTCTCCCCACCAGCCCTTCTTCTCGTCATACTCATGCTTTGGATACCCAGTGCACTACATGCTCCCCCCCCCCATCTAAACTTGCCTCCAAGAGAAGTGATTCAAACCCCTCAGCAGGGTAAACAAGCTCTTTCACAAACTGGCTTCCAACTACTTCATCAACCTCATTTCCCACTGCTGTCCTCTTCTTTTCAGCAATAGGCAGTGGACACAGTGAATGAGCACCGATTTTTGTCCACGTAGACCTGGTACTGAATTCTGGCTCCACCGTTTCCCAGCTCTGGAAGCTTAGGCAAAGTCATTTCATGTCCCTGAGTCTGTTTTCATGTCTGAAAATGGGGAGAATAGTACACTAAAACCCCTCTTAACGGAAGGCTTAACGCCATAGGAAAATATGCCTTAAGGTCACGTGAACCAGGAAAATAGCCTGTATTCTCTTTTTAGAAGATCCCTTTTTAAACTCCAAATGATCTATGAAATTTACAAAAAGCTTAAAATCCTCTGGACTTGGGGATGGGCGTGACAGGGTCAATAGGTGAGTTTTCAAACACTGAATGTTAATGTTCTGAAGAATCACAATGTCCATGTTTTTATCAGTATAAGAAGGACAATATCTGTGGGCCCACAAACTATTTAGGCAAGCCACTTAAACTCAGTTACAGCGTTTCCTGCCCCAAGCTCTGAGCTCTGCGTTTGAAAATGACTGCGTCCTAGTTGGAGCTTCTGAAGAAATGGTGACCATCCGTTACAGCACTCCTAATTTTTTTTTTTTTTTTTTTTTTTCATTTTACACAGAGAGAGAGATCACAAGTAGGCAGAGAGGCAGGCAGAGAGAGAGGAGAGAGGAGGAAGCAGGCTCTCTGCCGAGCAGAGAGCCCGATGTGGGCCTCGATCCCAGGACCCTGGGATCATGACCCGAGCCGAAGGCAGCGGCTTTAACCCACTGAGCCACCCAGGCGCCCAGCACTCCTAATTTCTTAAGTGAAAGCTTTGGCTTGGCTCTTGAAGACCTTCAGTGTGAGTTTAAGTCACGGGGACCATGGCTCCCAGGGTGTTTGAATCCAAAGCGTGCGCAGTGCTAGGCAACGGAGAGCGTAGAGTGAAGGGTATTTGGGGGAGCAGGCTATGGAGAAGGTCTCTGGGGGCCACTAAAATGACTGAGGTCATATCAGGCATTTTACTTCACTCACGAGAATAGCACACGCACACGCTCAAATGTGCAGAAGCACGATTTGGATTGGACTGAAAAGGCGAGAGACGAACGGACACAAACCCAAACCGCTCCGCAGGAGCTGTGACCGCCTCTGAGCTCCGGGGCGCGTAAGCGCAGGCGCGCGACCTTCGTGGGCGGGCTCAGGCGTTGGCGCGGAGCGTGGCGCTGCGGATTGGCCAGTCCGGAGGCCGACGGTTGGTCCTGCCTCCCCTCCAGGCGCACAGCGCATGCGCAAGGCGGGAGCGAGCGAAATTCAATCGCCCGCTGATTTACCTGGAACCCAAGCTGAAGATCATGGAGGCGTCCGGAGGGTTTGTGGAAGCCGCGGCCTTAAGCCCAGAGCAGGCCGCCCTTTACCGGAGGTATGTCTGGGGCGCTAGGCGGGTCTAGCTCGCAGGCTCCGGCGGGGAGTGAGGGTGGGAAGCCCTTGGACCCTCCCAGCGGCCCAGTCTGCTGAGATGGAGCCTGGTGAGACGTGCCCTCGCGTTCTCCGAGTAGGGCGTGGGAATCTGCTCAGATTTCTGAATCGAAAGCCTGGGGAGCCTCCCGATACCCCCCATTTTTGGCCAAATAGCTCTCTCTCTCTTTTTTTTTTAAAGATTTTATTTATTTATTTCACAGAGGGAGAGAGGCAGGCAGAGAGAGAAGGGGAAGCAGGCTCCCTGCTGAGCAGAGAGCCCGATGCGGGCCTCGATCCGAGGACCCTGAGATCATGACCTGAGCCGAAAGCAGAGGCTTTAACCCACTGAGCCACCCAGGCGCCCCAAATAGCTCTCTTAAAAGTCAGAACTTCCACCGATCAGGCCTTTCTTGAGTCTTTACAGTACCAAACACCAGGCCTGGGGGTTACAGAGATGAGTAGAACATTGACCCTACCCCCCAAATTGTTTATCATTTGGTGGTGGAAAGGGATAGGTAAACCAACAGTCGTTATAATGTTTGACAAGTGCTGCAAGAGGTATAATGGGCAAAACATAGTAAGGGGATAAAGGAGGAAATGGCCAAGTACGGCTTCACAAGAGGAGGAGACATTTGTGTTGAAGAGTGAGTGAGCGGTCAATGTATGGCTAAGGGTGGGGGATGGGGTGATGTGCGAATGAGATTTAAACTGAGATAAGGTAGACACAGCGTCAAATTTACCGTCGTCACCATTCTTAAGCATACAGTTGAGTGGTATTAGATAGATACATTAGTACTGTTGTTAAAGCATCACCCCATCCATCTCCAGAACTCTTCATCTTGCAAAACTAAAACTGCCTGTTAACTCCTCACTCCCTGCTCCCCCGGCCCTGGTAAACATTCTACTTTCTGTCCCCGTGAATTCGACTCTAGGGACCCTCTACAAATAGAATCGTACAGTATTTGTCTTTAGGGGACTGGTTTATTTCACGTAGCATAATTTCATCAGGGTTCATCCATACTGTGTCATGTGACAGGATTTCCTTCCTTTTTAGGACTGAATAATATTCCATTGTATGCACATGTCACATTTTCTTTATCCATTTATCTGTGCTGGACACTTGGGTTGCCTTCATCTCTTGACTGTTGTGAACAGAGCTGCTTTGAACGTGGGTGTGCAAATAGCTCTCAGAGATCCTGCTTTCAATTCTTTTGGGTATCTAGCCAGAAGTGGGATTGCTGGATCACATGGTAATTCTATTTTTAACTTTTCTGGGGTCTTTTATTGCAGCCGCACCATTTTACATTCCTTCCAACAATGTGCAAGGGTTCCAGTGTCTACACTTGTTATATTCTGGTTTTGTTGTGGTTGTTACTAGCCATTCTAATGATAATGAAGTGGTATCTCATTGGGGCTTTTTATTTTTGCATTTCTCTAGCAATTAGTGATGTTGAGCATCTTTTCATGCACTTATTGGCCATTTGTATACCTTCTTTGCAGAAATGTCCATTCAAGTCCTTTGCCCATTTTTTAGTCAGGTGAGTTTATTCTTCATATATTCTGGATGTTAACTCCTTATCAGATAAATGGCTTGCAGATATTTTCTCCCATTTTTTAGGTTGTCTTTTCACTCTGTTGGTAGTGTCCATGTGCAGAAGTTTTAAATTTTAATGTGGTACAAAGAAACAAACTGGGGCAGTGAAATAGTTCTGTCTCCCTTTCAATAAGACTTTTTTTTTAAGATTGCGTTTATTTATTTGACAGAGAGAGAGAGATCACACGTAGGCAGAGAGGCAAGCAGAGAGAGAGGGGGAAGCAGGCTCCATGCTGAGCAGAGAGCCCAATGTGGGACTCGATCCCAGGACCCTGAGATCATGACCTGAGCCAAAGGCAGAGGCTTAACCCACTGAGCCACCCAGGTGCCCTGTCTCCCTTTCAATAAAAGTATGCTTTAAGGCCATTTGCTGTCCCACCGTCCTCAGCTCTCTGCCCCTCTTGCCAAAGAGATAAAAGGAAACTTTGAAACTTGCTCTCACACACTCTGCACACATGTGTCCTCTTCGACACATCTTCCTCATAGGCCACACACACTCTCAGTGTCAGTCATGCTCTCCCTTGGTGATGCCCACCTGCCACCTCTGCGTCCCCCTCCCCACTTCTGTCCTGTCTCTTCCTATTACCCATTACCTCTCCCTCTGTCACCCACCTTTGTTACTCACTCTCCCTCTCTGAGACTCATATTTTCTGGCTCCCTCTCTCCCATTGTCTTTCTGTTACACACCACATCACATCTTTCTCTCTGTTGCCCCTTTCTCTCTCCTGTCACCCATCTGTTGACACTGTCATCCACCTGTCCGTACTGTTGTCCGTTTTGTCTCATCCGCTTACTCTTTCTGCCATCCCACCCTCTTTCTGTTTCTGTCATCCTCCCCACTGTTGCCTCTTCCCCCATTCTCTGTCACCCATGATCTCTGTCACCCACTCCCTACCTCTTTCTTTTTTTTTTAAAGATTTAATTTTATTTATTTTGACGGAGAGAGACCACAAGTAGGCAGAGAGGCAGGCAGAGAGAGAGGAGGAAGCAGGCTCCCTGCTGAGCAGGGAGCCCTATGTGGGCCTCGATCCCAGGACCCTGAGATGATGACCTGAGCCGAAGGCTTTAACCCACTGAGCCACCCAGGTGCCCTCCCTACCTCTTTCTATTACCCATTCTGTTGCCACCCTTATTCCTGTCACCTACTTTCTTTCTGTCACCCACTCTTTCATTCTCACCTACCCTCTTTTGCTCCCTGTCACTGTATCATTCTGGGTCCAGTGAGGAGGTAGAAACCAGACAGCGTATTAAAACAGAAATTTCACTATAAAGAATCATTAAACCGTGGGCGCCTGGGTGGCTCAGTCGGTTAAGCCTCTGCCTTCGGCTCAGGTCATGATCTCAGGGTCCTGGGATCGAGCCTCCTACGTAGGAGAGCTCCTTCCTCCTGCAGTGTCCCTCAGGCGCCCTCTACTGAGAAAGATGAACATCGTGTTCACTATAGAGGGGAGATGCTTAAAGGAGTTCTGTCCATTATCACAGAACAGGTATTGAGGGGTGAATTTGGAGCTGAGAGACAATAAATGATGGCTGGTAGAGTCATGCGCCTTCTGTTTATCTCTGTCACCTGCCCTCTGTCTTATGTTGCCCACCTTTTGTCTCTCACTCACTGTCACTCTCTGTCATCCATTTGTTTGTACTCTGTGTTGGCCACAGCTCTCTTACTGTCACCCGTCTGCTGCTCTCTTTCTCAATTCTGTCACCCACTTTCTTCTATCACTCTACTCAAACTGCTTTTGTCAAGGTTACTAATGAGTTCGTAAATCTAATGGTCACCTCGTAATCTCATCTTTCTGGACTTACTAGCAGTATTTGACAGTGTTGCTCACTTCTCCATGGAACTCTTTTTTTAATTTTATTTATTTATTTGACACAGAGAGAGAGATTACAAGTAGGCAGAGAGGCAGGCAGAGAGAGAGGACTCTCCTGATTTTCTTCTTACCTTACAGGTTGCTGCTTCTCAGATTCTGCTCATTCCTCCTCATGAGATCATGACCTGAGCCGAAGGCAGAGGCTTTAACCCACTGAGCCACCCAGGCGCCCTCTCCATGGAACTCTTGATTCATTTGGCTTCCAGGACCCCTGACTCTCCTGATTTTCTTCTTACCTTACAGGTTGCTGCTTCTCAGATTCTGCTCATTCCTCCTCATAGCCTCACTTTTTTTTTGTCTAACGTACTTTAAAGTAAATTCTTGGGGCAACTGGGTGCTTGTGCTCTCTCGCTCTCTGTCAAATAAATAAAATCTTTGAAAAAATAAATTCTCAGACATCACGGCATTCCATCCTTCAAATTCTTTTTTTAAAATTTTAATTATTTGTGAGAGAGAGCGAGCAGGTGAGTGAGCACAAGTAGGGGTTGTGGCAGGCAGAGGGAGAAGCAAGGCTCCCTGCTGAGCAGGGAGCCCGATGCGGGACTCAATCCCAGGACCCTGGGATCATGACCTGAGCCAAAGGCAGCCGCTTAACCGGTGGAGCCACCCAGGCATCCCACCGACTTTTATTTCTATGCCAGTGATTTGGATTAGTCTTATGAATTCCTTGTAGCATCATTAGCTTGTTCTCCTGTCTCCTGTAATTTAAATTTAAAGGCTTGATGGAATGGATAAAGAAATGTGCTCCACACACACAGTGCTACACACATACCCACACACAAACACACAATAGAATATTAACCAGCAATAAAAAAGAAAATTTTGACATTTGTGACCACATGGGTGGACCTTGAGGGCGTTACACTAAGTAAAATAAGTCAGACAGAAAGACAAGTACCATATGATCTCACTTGTATGTGGAATCTTAACAAAAACAAGCTCATAGATACAGAGAACAGACTGATGATTGCCAGAGATGGAGGGCAGGCAGGAAGGTGGGCAAAATGGCAGGAATTAAAAAGGCACAGACTTCCAGTTATAAAATAAATAATGAATATGTAATGTATTGCATGGCTATATAGTTAATTATATAACTAGTTAATACTGTATTGCATCATTGAAAGTTGCTAAGGAGTAAATCTTAAAAGTTCTCATCACAAGAAAACAAATTCTATACTTATCTATATGACGGATTTTTTTTAAAGGATTTTATTTATTTATTTCACAGAGGGAGAGAGATCACAAGGAGGCAGAGAGGCAGGCAGAGAGGCAGGCAGAGAGAGAGAGGGGGAAGCAGGCTCCTCGCTGAGCAGGGAGCCCGATGTGGGCCTCGATCCCAGGACCCTGAGATCATGACCTGAGCCGAAAGCAGAGGCTTTAACCCACTGAGCCACCCAGGCGCCCTATATGACGGATGTTAACTGGACTTATCGTGGTGATGATTTCACAATATATCTGAATACTGGATCATTATGTTTTACACCTGAAACTAATACAGTGTTGCATTGTCAATTATACCTTACTACAAATTTTTGAAAACTATTTTGGAGGAAAAAAAGAGATTAAGGATCAATATTTTGGCATCAATATTTCAAAGGTGAGGCTGTGTACTTCTTAATTGCATCACATCAGGAAGCATATAATGTCTGAGATTCCTACTTCTAGTAATGTTAAGAATGGTCGGTGGGTTCAGGTGGTCACAGGCTGATCAGACCTTTGCAAAGCTGCAATCCCCCCTTATGAAATGAATAAATACTATGTTGGGGCTACTTCGGCATCCTGTCGGTACTCCGTTCCCTATCAGCTTTTCATCCTGTGATAATCATTGCCCAAGTCAGTTATTTCATTAGAGATTACAAAGTGGTTATTTTCTAACTTAACCATTGTTTTTGTATTCATTAGCCGGAATTCTTCTGTAAATGTTTTTAATGCTGCAGTGTTGGAGTACCATGTTTTGTTGTTTTGTAATTATATTCCTTCCTTTGTTTTGTAATTATATTCCTTCCTTTGGTGATCTTATCCAGGTTCTTGGCTTTAAATCCCATCTTTATGCTGAGAATTTTCACATTTTTGTCTGTAGTCCTGACCTCTTCTGAACTGTAGACTCCCATATCCAGCTGTTTACCTGACTCTTCACTTCATAGTAGGCATAGCAAACTTGTCCAGAACCAAAGGACAAAGCCATATGTTCTTCTCAATGGGTGCAGAGAAAGCATTTGAGAAAATATAGCACCTGGGGGGTGCTATATTTGGGGGGCACCTGGGTGGCTCAGCCACTTAAGCATCTCTCTTCAGCTCAGGTCATGATTCCGGGACCCAGGGGTCAAGCCCCACGTGGGGCTCCCTGCTCAGCAGGGAGCCTGCTTCTCCCTCTCCTACCTACCTACTCCCTGTAACACCCCCCCACCGTGTCTCTCAAAAAAATAAATAAAATCTTTAAAAAAATAAAATATAACACCCTTTAATAAAAACTCAACAAACTAGTAATACAAAAATAACTTCCTCAGTGTCATCAAAGGTGTCTTCAGAAACTCGAAGCTGACGTTATACTCAATGGTAAAAGACCGAAAACTTTCCATCCTTCTATCAGGAACAAGACAGGATGTCTGCTCCTGCCGCTTCTATTCAACATTATAATTCAACATTATAATAGATGTCCTAGCCAGGGCAAACAGGCCAGAAAAAGGAATAAAAGGCATTCAGGTTGGAAAGAAAGAAGTAGAACTATCTATATTCGCAGATAACATGATCTTTTATATAGAAAGTCCTAATGAATCCACAAAAAGAAAAATAAGAGCTAATAGAAGAGTTCAGCAAATTTGCAAGATACGAGATCAATATTCAAATTCAGTTATATTTTGGCAATTAACATTCTACAACTTTTGTTCTAAAATATCAGATATATATAGGAAAAAGTAGAAAACAAAAATTCAACATAATGAATTATTATTGCAACCATCACCTAGATAATGGTTTTTAGATTTTTCTTTTCTTTCTTTTTTTTAAAGATTTTATTCATTTATTTGACACAGAGAGAGGGATTACAAGTAGGCAGAGAGAGAGGAGAGAGGAGGAAGCAGGCTCCCCGCCGAGCAGAGAGCCTGATGCGGGCCTCGATCCCAGGACCCTGGGATCATGACCTGAGCCGAAGGCAGAGGCTTTAACCCACTGAGCCACTCAGGCGCCCATAGATTTTTATTTTCGTCTTAATGGAAGGTCTTGTCTACTTTCCCACCGAGGTGGCCTGAAGGTGAATTGAAGGCAAACTTGAGGGTTCAGGACTTCTTTCCAAACAACCCCAGGTTTGTTCAAGTTCTGTAATAAGTGCTTGCTTGAAGCCCCCGAGTTTTGCACTATAGTGCAGCGGTTAACCAGATAACCTTGGACTGGCAGACCCGGAGGCTGGAAGTACTGAAGGTCTGTCCCTACTCAAAAAGAACATACTATTGTTTCTGGAGGATTTTTCATTTTTAGTTAAACTATCTGAGAAGGCCAGGATATGAGCCACCAAATGTTCTCCCAAATGATGAAGCCATTTCCTGCTGAGGAGCATTGGCTGGTATGATCTATCTGGGTGCCAAAGCACATCTGCTGGGCCAGAAAAAAAAGATAATTTTGGTTTTGACATAATTATTAATTAGCTGTTTTTTCCGGAGTAATTAGCCAGCAAGTTCAGCTGCTTTCTGAGGGTATGTTGTTAACAGTAAGAGGATGCTGTCTTCCTGTGTATTCTGGCAGAAGCATATTTGCCACATTGAACCAAAATTTTCAGGTCTGAGTAACAGAGGAGGGGGACTAGATCCCTACCTGCCTTTATGCACTTTGAAATCAGTCTTGCTCTCCTTGCCTGTCTGCAGTCTCTTTGTGACAGGGTATAAGGGACCTGAAAGAGCACAGAGAACCTTGGATCTCTTTGGGGCCATGTGGTTTGGTCCAGATAGTTCTCATCTGTGGAATCCAAAGCCAGTGACACAGATAATGAATACTATAGAAAACCTTACATTCTTTTTAAGTGATTGGTCTTATAGGTGAAAAAGAGTGTGTAAATGGACAGTGTTGTTTTTGTTTGTTTTAAGATTTTATTTATCCATTTTTTTGTGGGAGAGAAGAGCATGAGCAGGGGTAAGCGCAGAGGGAGAAGCAGACTCCCTGCTGGGCAAGGAGCCCAACACAGGACTCAGTCCCAGAACCCTGGGATCATGACTTGAGCCAAAGGCAGACGCTCAACCGATTGAGTCACCCAGGTGCCCTAGATGCACAGTGTTAAGCTCCAAACCAAACCTTGCGTAGGCTCCTATCCAGAGAGCCATAGGCCTACTATTTTTTAGGAGGAAGTATTTGGAGAGGAGATTAGCCAAAGCCAATGGCACTTCTTCTAGCTGAAATAAACCAGAGGTCACAAAGTGGCAGCCCATGAGCCATGTTCAGAGATAAGTTTTGTTTGTTTTGCCCAGTGTTTTTTCTTTTTAATAGTTATTTATTTGAGAGAGAGCACCAGCGGAGGGGGGAGGGGCAGAGGCAGAGGGAGAAGCAGACTCCCCGCTGAGCAGGGAGCCCAACGTGGGGCTCAATCCCAGGACCCCAGGATCATGACCTGAGCCAAAGGCAGACGCTTAACTGACTGAGCTACCTAGCTGCCCTGTGCCAGTGTTTTTTAAAACTTATGCGCTGGTTACCATTTAAAAATCAGGAGAAATCCCATAAAAATCCTATTTAGATAGGTTAGAAAACAAAGAGCAGTTTCAGTTGCTTCGCATATGAAGCAAATAAAGTTTTACTGGGTCTCGGTCTTTGCATTCGGTTCCATATCCCATCATATTCCAGAAGACTATCATAGGGAATGATCTGAAGGACCCTCCAGAACCTGGCGTTTGTCTCTATATACTCTTTCTGTATGTCCTTTAAAATGATCCTTAAAGGGAATCATGTTCTAGGTATGTAACTTCAGGTACAGTCATGAAAATGTGAAGACTTTTGTTTTATTGTCCCTTGCTATGGAATGAAAATCTTTCTTCTGGGTTGACAGTTTTGTATCTGCATAGTTCTTTAACTTATCGGAACCTCACGTGTTAAGTGCCTTTTAAGTAGTTATGAAATTGGCAAATGAAAATAAAAACTGGCCTTCTTCCATACACTAGCACTGTTTTTCTCCTTGTTCTGCTTTTTTTTTTAAAGATTTTATTTATTTATTTCACAGAGGGAGAGAGATCACAAGGAGGCAGAGAGGCAGGCAGAGAGAGAGGGGGAGCAGGCTCCCTGCCAAGCAGAGAGCCCGATGCGGGCCTCGATCCCAGGACCCTGAGATCATGACCTGAGCCGAAAGCAGAGGCTTTAACCCACTGAGCCACCCAGGCGCCCTCTCCTTGTTCTGCTTGAGAGGAGTTTCTCCTGAACTGGTTACTCTTCCCTTGTCCCCTTGGCTCCCAAGCAGGCCTTGCTTCTTCCCAGCCATGCCCAAGAAGAATAGGGGAGTGATTTGGGGGAAAAAATTTTGATCCCATGAACTGTTAAGTTCTCCAGATCATTAGGCATCCTGTGTGTTAGAGTTGGACACATGATTGCATTAGCAGTAAAAAATGAGCAGCCAAATCAAACTGTATTACAGAAAACACTGTAGTCTTGTGAATAGCCAGATATCCAGGGTGGTGCTGTCATAGGCAGATTTCATTCCCAGTTCCATTATAAGGCAAGAATACTGTCCTAGGTCTGACTTCATTGGTGGAGCAGACAAGGTAGAGGGGAAGAGCTGAGATGTCGTATTAGACCCACTAACTCGGGTGGAACAGGGACTGTGAAGCACCTTGGCTGATGGGTTGGATGCAATCAGAAAGTGGTGGTAACCAAGGAATGCTGTAAATTCGAGTTGTGGTTCAGGCAGAAGGTTGACAAATGTGGGAGTGCCAAAGGATGGGGAGACCCCAGCAATATGAGTCTTAGGCTGGTGGTAAGAAGTCTAGGCAGACAGTTGCCATTTAAAAGGTTGGTGTATGATTTTGGGGAGTCTGGCCCAGAGCTGGAGTTCACGGGCAGCGCTTTACTTTCTGAGCAGGAGGCCTGGCTAGAGTTAGAAGCCCAGGCTACACAGGGGTTTGGGATACTGGGTAGGTTACCAGTTGAAGGATTTGGAAATGATCTAATAGTAGTAAAAAATGACGTATTTTCTCCTTCAAGCTATGGACCACAGACCAAGCCAGAAGACCGGTTGGCCAGGTGAAGGCATCCGGAGGGTGGGAAGAGCTGGGAGGAAAGGGAGAGTGGAGAACGAGTTCAGGGGCTGGCACCAAGGTAGAGGAGTCCATGGTTGGCGCTACGCCCTCAGGTTCAAGAGCAGAGTAATAAGGAATGTAACTTATTTCTACAGCCCCACAGAGTTGGGGAGGTGGGCAGCTGACCTGCCACAGAAGGACTAGCAGAGTCTTGAAGCCAGCAGGCTCATTTCTTCCTCCTTTCCTCCTCATTCTCTTTCATTCACTTGTCTTTCACTCAGTGCTCTAAAACCTGATCCCTATCCTTGCTCTCAGGTTCAGGCAGATAACACAAACAGATGATTGGGGGGGGGGTGTTAAGTAAAGGTAATTTTATTTATTTATTTTTAAAATATTTTATTTATTTATTTGTCAGAGCACAAGCAGGGGGAGCAGCGGAGAAGCAGGCTTCTCGCTGAGCAGGGAGCCTGATGTGGGATTCCATCCCAGGACCCTGGGATCATGACCTGAGCCGAAGGCAGACATTTAACTGACTGAGCCACCCAGGCGTCCCAAGTAAAGGTAATTTTAGAGTAGTGTTAGATTTGCAGAAATATTGCAGATATAGTGCAGAGGGTTCCCACATGCCCCACACCTAATTTCCCCTCTTGTTAACATCTCACATTAGTATGGTACAGTACTCACAGACAGTGAACCAATACCAATACATTAGTATTAACTAAACCCATCATTTTAGATTTCCATAGTTTTATGTAAGTCCTTTTTCTGTTCCAGCATCTTATTTCCTATTTAAGACACTGCATTACGTTTAGTCATCTGTCTCTTTAGGTTCTTCTGGTCTGTAACAGATTCTTGGACTTTCTTTGTTTTTGATGACCTTGACAGTTATGGGGACTGTTGGTTAGGTATTTTCTAGAATGTTCTGTCAACTGGGATTTGTCCTTGTTTGTTATGATTAGACTAGGGTTTTTGGTTTTGCGGGCAGAGGCTACAGAGATAAAGTGCTCTTCTCATCAAATTGTTATCAGGTCCACATACTGTTAACGTGATATATCATTGCTGATGTTGATTATAATCACCAGGCTGAGGTACCCTTTGCCAGGTTTCTCCTCTTTAAAGTCACTTTTTGTGCCCCTTTCCCCCTCTCTCTGCCCCACCGTAACTTTCCACACTATACTTTTTTTAAAAGATTTTATTTATTTATTTATTTGTCAGAGAGAGAGAGCACAAGCAGGGGGAGTAGCAGGCAGAGGGAGAGGGAGAAGCAGGCTCCCCGCTGAGACGGGAGCCTGATGTGGGGTTCCATCCCAGGACCCTGGGATCATGACCTGAGCCGAAGGCAGAGGCTTTAACCCACTGAGCCACCCAGTAGCCCTGCCCATTTTTAAATTGTGTTGTCTTTTTAAAAAGATTTATTTATTTTAGAGGTGTGTGTGTGTGTGTGTGTGTGTGTGTGTGTGTGTGTATGAGCAGGGGAGGGGCAGAGGGAGAGGGAGAGAGAGAATCTCAGACTCTCTGCTGAGCCCACCACAGGGCTCCATCTCACCACCCTGAGATCATGACCTGAGCCAAAATCAAGAGTCAGGTGCTTAACTGACTGAGCCACCCAGGTGCTTCTGTGTTATTTGTCTTTTAATTATTTTTTTTTTTAAAGATTTTATTCATTTATTTCACAGCGGGAGAGAGATCACAAGGAGGCAGAGAGGCAGGCAGAGAGAGAGGAGGAAGNATGCGGGCCTCGATCCCAGGACCCTGGGATCATGACCTGAGCCGAAGGCAGAGGCTTTAACCCACTGAGCCACCCAGGCGCCCTTGTCTTTTAATTATTGAGTTGTAATATTTCTTTATATGTTCTAGGTACAACTCCTTTATCAGATACATGATTTACAAATATTTTCTCCCAATCTTTGGGTCGTCTTTCTTGATGGTGTCCTTTGAAACACAAGTTTTTCATTTGGTGAAGCCCAATTTATTTTTCCTTTGGTTCCTTGTGTGTTTGGCATCATATCTAAGAAACCATTGCCAAATCCAAGGTTACAAAGATTTATGCCAATATTTTTTTCTAAGGGTTTTGTAATTTTACCTCTTATGTTTAGTTCTTTGATCCATTTTGAATTGATTTTTGTGTATGGTGTGAGGTAAAGGACCAATTTCATCCTTTTGCACATGATAATCAGTCGAAAAGACTATTCTTTTCTCAGTGAATTATTCTGGCATCCTTTCAAAATCAGTTGACCATAAACCACTGGAGAATTTTCAGCAGAGGAGTGACATGATTTCTTTTATTTATTTTTTCTTTTCAATTTTAAGACAGTATCACTGGCTGCTGTATAGAGAATGTATTGGAGGGGCCAAGAGTGGATGTAAGGAGATCAGTGAGTAGGAGGTTGCCATTACCCAGGCCAGAGGTGATGGTGACTTGAACCACAATAGTGGAGTGGAGATGGAGGCACAGGTTTTTATACTTGGGAAATAAAGTCAGTAGGGTTTGGGGATTGTCTGGCTGTGTTATTTGTGTTATGCCCCTGTGTTATTTGTCAAGAGGGGAGAGGTCAAGGACAACTCATGTGAATTAGAGTCAAGAATGATCTTCAGATTTCTAGCTTGTATGGCTAAGTTGATGGTAGTGTCATTTACTACCACATAAATGGAGACACATGCTTTTAGAGGGGAAATAATGAGTTTAATTTGGGATTGATTGAATTTGAGGTGCCTATGAGATGTTTTCTTTTTTTAAATTTTATTTATTTATTTGTCAGAGAGAGAGAGAGCACAAGTAGGCAGAGTGGCCGGCAGAGGCAGAGGGAGAAGCAGGCTCCCCGCTGAGCAAGGAGCCCAATGCGGGACTCAATCCCGGGACCCTGGGATCATGACCTGAGCCAAAGGCAGAGGCTTAACCCACTGAGCCTCCCAGGCATCCCACCTGTGAGATGTTTTCAAGTGGAGATGCCCAGAGGCAGTTGGAATGTGGGTCTGGACTAGAGTTTATAGGCAGGCCCTAGAATGGGGAGAATGCTTTCATGAGCACATTAGGTGCGGGTGGAAAGCCAGAGGAGAAAGTAAAAGGATGAGAAGGCCCAGGCCTATGGGAAGAATAGGAGCCCAAGGAAACAGAAGAAATGGCCAGTGATGGGGGAGGAAACCAGGAGGAATCTAGAGGAATCCAGTGGAAGGAGGGAATTTTAAGGAGGGAGTGATCATTAATGTCAAATGTATCACAGAGGTCCAGAAAAATAAGGACTGAGAAATGACTGCCCATTATCTTTCCTGTTTCCACGCTCCCACAATTTGGGTTGGTCGCTTGATTTTACAAGAAAATATCACTCTATACTTCTTATGAGTGGCATTTTTTTTTAAATACCGTGGAACCAATAACCTTTGCACATACATTTCTTATAAGCAGTGCCTGAAGTTGTTGCTGGCAGTGTCTGGTGGGTGTGTGTCTTAAGTGATGTCAGCTTTCATTGGCATCTTCTGTGCTAATCTTTCCCATCCTGAATTGAGGATATTAAAAGCCCAACTGCAGTTTGGATTCCAAAATGGACCCTAAAGTGTTCTTAGATTGAATGTTCAATCTGTTTCCTTCCTTTCTAATCTCTCTCTCCCTATATCTATATCTGTATCTTTTTTTTACCCCCCCCTTTTTTTTACAGATATGTGAAAGAGGCCAAAGAAGCAACTAAGAATGGGGATCTGGAAGAAGCATTTAAACTTTTCAATTTGGCAAAGGACATTTTTCCCAATGAAAAGGTGATGAGCAGAATCCAAAAAATACAGGAAGCCTTGGAGGAGTTGGCAGAACACGGAGATGATGAATTCACAGATGTATGCAACTCTGGCCTGCTGCTTTATCGAGAACTGCACAACCAACTATTTGAGCACCAGAAGGAAGGTGTAGCTTTCCTCTATAGCCTATATAGGGATGGAAGAAAAGGTGGCATCTTGGCAGATGATATGGGATTAGGGAAGACTGTTCAAATCATCGCTTTCCTTTCTGGTATGTTTGATGCTACGCTTGTGAATCACGTGCTGCTGATCATGCCAACCAATCTCATCAGCACGTGGATAAAAGAGTTTGTTAGGTGGACTCCAGGAATGAGAGTCAAAACCTTTCATGGTCCTAGTAAGGATGAACGGACCAGAAACCTCAGTCGGATTCAGCAAAGGAATGGCGTCATTATCACCACATACCAAATGTTAATCAATAATTGGCAGCAGCTTTCAAGCTTGAATGGCCAAGAGTTTGTGTGGGACTATGTCATCCTTGATGAAGCACATAAAATAAAAACCTCATCCACCAAGTCAGCGATATGTGCTCGTGCTGTCCCTGCCAGGAATCGCATCCTCCTCACAGGAACCCCAATCCAGAATAATTTACAAGAACTGTGGTCCCTGTTTGATTTTGCTTGTCAAGGGTCCCTGCTAGGAACATTAAAAACTTTTAAGATGGAGTATGAAAATCCTATTACCAGAGCACGAGAGAAGGATGCTACCCCAGGGGAAAAAGCCTTAGGATTTAAAATATCTGAAAACTTGATGGCAATCATAAAACCCTATTTTCTCAGGAGGACTAAAGAAGAGGTACAAAAGAAAAAGTTAAGCACCCCAGAGGTCGGACTTAGTGAAAAGAATCCAGATGTTGGCACCATTTGTGAGATGCCTTCCCTTTCCAGGAAAAATGACTTAATTATTTGGATACGTCTTGTGCCTTTACAAGAAGAAATATACAGGAAATTCGTGTCTCTAGATCA
This sequence comes from Ailurus styani, assembly GCA_002007465.1. Taxonomy (NCBI): domain Eukaryota; kingdom Metazoa; phylum Chordata; class Mammalia; order Carnivora; family Ailuridae; genus Ailurus; species Ailurus styani. The sequence continues at coordinate 183,080 of LNAC01000928.1, forward strand.
TATCAAGGAGCTGTTAATGGAGACACGCTCACCTCTGGCTGAACTAGGTGTCTTAAAGAAGCTGTGTGATCATCCTAGGCTGCTCTCTGCACGGGCTTGTAGTTTGTTGAATTTAGGGTCTGTGAAATTCTCTGTTCAAGGTGAAAATGAAGGGGAAGATTCCTCAGATGTGGACCACATTGATCAAATAACTGATGATACACTGATGGAAGAATCTGGAAAAATGATATTTCTGATAGAGCTGCTGAAGCAACTGCGAGATGAAGGGCATCAAACTCTGGTGTTTTCCCAGTCACGACAAATTCTAAACATCATCGAACACCTCCTGAAGAATAGGCACTTTAAGATACTGCGGATCGATGGGACAGTTACTCATCTTGTGGAACGAGAAAAAAGAATTAACTTATTCCAGCAAAACAGAGAGTACTCTGTTTTTCTGCTTACCACTCAGGTAGGTGGTGTTGGCTTAACACTGACTGCAGCAACCAGAGTGGTCATTTTTGACCCAAGCTGGAATCCCGCAACTGACGCTCAAGCCGTGGACAGAGTTTACCGAATTGGCCAAAAGGAAAATGTTGTAGTTTATAGGCTGATTACTTGTGGGACTGTAGAGGAAAAAATATACAGAAGACAGGTTTTCAAGGACTCACTAATAAGACAAACTACTGGCGATAAGAAGAACCCTTTCCGGTATTTTACGAAACAAGAATTAAGAGAGCTCTTTACCATTGAGGATTTTCAGCACTCTGTAACCCAGCTGCAGCTTCAGTCTTTGCATGCTGCCCAGAGGAGATCTGACAAGATACTGGATGAACATATTGCCTACCTGCATTCTTTGGGGATAGCCGGAATCTCAGACCATGACTTGATGTACACACGTGATCTGTCTGTTAAAGAAGAGCTCGACGTGATCGAAGAATCCCACTATATTCAACAAAGGGTTCAGAAAGCTCAGTTCCTTGTGGAATTAGAGTCTCAAAACACAGAGCTCTTAGTGGGAAGACAAAGAGCTGGAAATGAGGGGACCTGGCTGACAGAACCCCTCTTTCCTTCTCAAATGAAGAAGAAATGCCCTGAACTGAATAAACCACAGCCTCGGCCCTCACCACTTCTACCTACTTATCATACCCAGGAAGAAGAAATCAGTTCCCAAATGGCGAGTGTCATCATTGATGATCTTTCTGAAGAGAGTGAGAATCAAGACGTCTCCTGTATAAAGATGAATATTACCGTCTCACAAGACGGTAGTCACCCACCTAAAAGGACATCCGATGAGGATTCTGTAGCTACTTTACCCGAGGGGGGTGGGAGTATAGATGAAATCTGGACCCACTCGTTGGGAATGGTTCTACAAACGGAGGCATTGCGAGAGGGGCCTACGCAGGGGACGCTGCAAGAGAACCCTCTGGGAGATTTGGACTATCTACCGAGCAAAGCGGTCGGAGCTGATCGAGGGCCAAATCCAGAGCAACCAAATGCTGCTGAGATGTTACCTCACTGCAATCCCTGGCCCATTAGTCCCATGACCAGTGAAAGTCAAAATACAGAACTGAACGCATCTGTAATTAAAGGAGCTGATGGCGACTTGTCAGCATCCCACAGTGCACTGCAGGACGCTCAAGCAAATGCGACCAAGTTGGAAGAGGAATGTGTAGGCTCCTCGTCACAGTATGCGTGTGATTTCAATCTTTTCTTGGAAGACTCTGCAGCCAGCGGACGAAATCTTTCCAGGCAGTCTTCGCAGCATGCTGAGGATGAAAAGAGCTTGTGTGGTTCTGCAGCTAATTCTCAGGCAGAGCTGGAGCGGGACAAAGCACATCTCAGCGTGGATCCTTCGGAGACTGATGACGAGCCAGAAGAAGTAGTGGGTAATGTGAAAGGCAGAAAAAAAGCCAGAAGGATCGTTTCAGATGGTGAAGATGAAGATGAAGATGATACTTTTAAAGATACTTCAAGTACAGAGGCACTCACCACCTCTCACTTTCCGTTCTTACCTGTGAAACAGTTCGATGCTTCGACTCCCAAAAGTGACATCAGCCCCCCGGGAAGGTTCTTCTCACCGAACATCTCCGACAGTATAAGTAAGTCTGTCTACCCTAGACGATCCCTGGCTTCTAGGAGGTCTCTTGTCAACGTGGTTTTAGACCACGTGGAGGATATGGAGGAAGGGCCCGACGGCAGCAGCGAAGCAGAGGCTGCCGCAGATGATCTGGAGAAAGGAGCAGAGGAGAGCAGTGGCGAAGCCTCAGAGAGCACAGAAGGGCCTCCCAGCGGAACGCTGCCTTCAGAGAATGAACCTGGTGGGTTAACTACCCCTCCCGATGACCCCGAGCCTTTGTCCAGCAGGCAGTCGGTTGATTCTCCCCAGGAGGAGGCAGCAGAGACTGGGACCGACTACGAGGCTCTTGTAATCCGTGGGAAAGAACTGAAAGAACGTGGGCAGATACAGGAGGCCTTAAACTGCTTAGTCAAAGCACTTGACATAAAAAGTGCCGACCTGGAAATCATGCGCATGACTTTAAGTTTGTATAAACAACTTAATAAAACTTGAGGCTCTAACCTGTGTGTTGGTAAAGCGAAACGCCAAGTGTGAACGCATGCATTCCCGTGACTGGGTTCTCGGGGAGCCTGAAGCATTTAGGCTTGAGGTGAGAGAGGTGTCAAAAAGCAAGGTTTTGTTTTCAACTGTTCTGTACGTTCAGCCTTTACTCCATACTCCTTCCTACCCCCCCCTCCTCCATATACATTCTGGTATTCTGAACACTAGGTTAATACTGCTTTCCTTGAATAGCCTTAACCTTTTTCTTTTAGGCACACTTGATACACTCAACTCTGTTACATCTAGGAAAGTTTTTGTGAAGTTATTCTGGCCATTCTTCATTTTATTCTGGAAGTGATCCCTTCTGTCCAGATAAGAACAGTAAAGTTACTTTTCTCAAGTGTTTCCTTTTCCATTCACTTTCCTTCGCTGAGATGACACAAACAAATGCATACAGAAGTTCCTGAGTTTAAGCAGGAGCTTACTAGAATTCTAAATCTAAGACTGGCTTATTACCATGCTATTTCATGCCCTCGGCTTTACTACATACAGCAGAAGGCTGGGATCGGGTCCCTGGGGCTAGGCTTCGTTCTCCCTGGCACCCTACTCTGAAGTCACTTTGCCGACAACTTCGCCATTCTTCACTCGCCACCAACTGCGCTCTGACCCAGGCCAGCACATTGTGTCTTTGGGTGGTAGACTGAAAAGGAGTTTGGATGCCTCTCAGAAATCGCAAGTGCAGTGCAGCACTCTGCACCCTGCACCTGAGACAGGGAACTAGCATCTGTGAAGTACCTCCCGTGTACTGGGTACTCTACATAGGTTTCTTGTTTAATCCTCACCATCGTCCTTTGAGGTTGACGGGGGAATTTACATTGTTTTAGTTGAGGAAACTAAGGTTCAATGTGGCTGTGACCCACCCAAGATCACATAGGAGAGGGTGAAATGAATTTTTAACCATGTGTTACCTAGTGAAACATAATAAACCGTCTTTACTGCACTGAATGTACTGAGCCGTTTTTACTGACAACCCTTCAGACCCCAAATCTGTAGAGGTTTTCCAGACCAAACAGCCCCTCCCATTCTCTGCAGAGAGCCACTGGGTGTCCCACAGTTCAACTCAGTTTGACACTACCTGGAGTGAGGGTCAGACTCCACAGATTTAAGGGCTCATTCCTATAAAACTGCCCTCGCTCCCGATGCCAGGTGCTAGTACTGGGCCCCCCTGTCATCCATACTTCTGCCCAGCAGGGCTACATTCTCCCCGCTGTGCTCTCTGGCTCTATCTCACTGTCAAATAAATAAAATCTTAAAAAATCAATCAATCAATATATGAATTGTATATAAAACAGTTTAAAAACTATAGTTAACTCTCGAACAATGTGGGGGTCAGGGGTGCCAACCTCCCCACACAGTCGAAAATCTACATACAACCCTTGATACCTCAAAAATTAACTACTAGTAGCCTGTTGACCAGAAGCCTTACTGAAAACAAACAGTTGATTAGCATATTTTTCATGTTATCCATATTATATACTATATTCCTACAATAAAGCTAGAGAGAATGTTAAGGAAGTCGTAAGGAAAATACATTTGTAGTACTATACTGTGTTTATAAGAAAAATGTATAAGTGAATCCACACAGTTCAAATCTGTACTGTTCAAGGGTCAACTATGTTTTGATTACTGTTTCAGTATAATTGGTATCCTTTGTAATCCTATGTATTTTACTTTATTCATTTATTTTTTTTTAAGATTTTACTTATTTATTTGACAGCACAAGCAGGAGTGGCAGGCAGAGGGAGAGGGAGAAGCAGGCTCCTTGCTGAGCAGGGAGCCTGACTCGGGGCTCAATCCCAGGACCCTGAGGTCATGACCTGAGCCAAAGGCAGCTGCTTAACCAACTGAGCCCCCAGGTGCCCCTACTTTATTCAAAAGCAACTTCCTGAGAAGGGATCCACACACTTGGGCAAACTGCCTAAGGGCTCCATGGCACAAAACAGATGAAGAGCCTTGATCTAAGGGTATGAGATAAAGTCTCTTACCTACCCTAGCCCCCCAGTTCTGGATTGCCACTCCCAAGGACCCGCTATGTATGGACAAGCACAAGTACACTTATGTATATATAGGTTTTTACCCAAATGATAGTATACTATACACCCTGTTCTGCACCATAGTTCTTGATTTTTAACACAGCTGTATGATATCTTATTGAATGGGTATATCATTTATCATTTATTGATGGATATTCAGTTTATTTCCAACGGATGCTTGATGAATATCCTTGTACCTTTTATACATATGATTACACCTACAGGATAAATTCTTGGCAATGGAGTTTCTGGATCAGAGGGTGTATTTATAATTTTGATAGGTATTGCCAAACTCTTCTCCATAGAGGTTGTAGTAATGTACATTTCCACAATTAACAAGTACCTGTTCCTTCATAACCTCGCCAATATGTTAAATGTTTTTTTTTTAGATTTTATTTATTTGACAGAGACAGAGCGAGAGAAGGAACACAAGCAAGGGGAGTGGGAGAGGAAGAAGCAGGCTTCCCACAGTGTGGGGAGCCAGACGCAGGGCTTGATCCCAGGACCCTGGGACCATGACCCAAGCCGTAGGCAAACGCTTAACTACTGAGCCACCCAGGCACCCCAATATGTTAAGTGTTTTGAACTTTGCCAATCTCATAGGTAAAAAGCAGGATCTCAATTTGGTTTTAATTTGCAATTATCTTACCCCAAATGAAGTTGGTTCATTAAGCATTGAACTAAATGAAAAAGATTCAGTTTCAAAGCAGGATTGAATGCATGTGCTGTAATATGTATAAATCAGTATAAATCCCTAATTTTTTTCATTTATCAACTCCTTTAGAACCTTAGTTGCCAGTTCAAAGTTAACTTCCCAAGGGTTTGCTTGGTGTCGGAGACCCATTCCTGCTCTACTTTCTCACAAGCTAGCTGTAACTGCTTTCTCTCTCCATGCCACAAATTAGTTTGCTTTTTCTACTCTACCTTTCCAGCACTCTGGCTTCTTTTTGTCAGTGACAACTATGCAGAAGGCATTCACTTAGCATCCTGGGTAAGCCAACATCCTGAGCAAAGGATGCCAACTAGATCATGTCTCATGCATATAAGGATTTTCAGGACTTCAAGATTTTCAGAATTATGGTCCTTATTTAGAGACACGGTTTTGAATGGGGTTTTTAAAATAGTTTCATCATCTTATGCCTACTATTTTGAACATATCTCAGTATCATCCTGGTTTATCTGTACTCAGGGACTGGGGCATCTGTTCGTTAGTCTGCTCAGTGGGGAAAATCTCATGGAGGCATAACCTGCTGGAGATGCCCAGAAACTCCTCTAAAATTAGAAACTTACGTGTCAAATGCAGCTGAGCGAGAACACAGTGTGTTAAAAGAACCACTGTTAAGAATCACACTGTGGTATTGGCCAAGTTTTATTTTATTTAAATACAACTTTTTTTTTTAGGTAGGCTAGTGTGGAGCCTAACATAGGGCTTGAACTCAGGACCCTGAGATCAAGAGACAGATGCTTGACCAACAGCCACACAAGCACCCCTGGTAAAATTTTATTTTTGAAGCAGTCTAGTGTTTATAATATTCCTTGTAGGGATGCCTGGGCACAGTTGGTTAAGTGGCTGCCTTCAGCTCAGGTCATGATCCTAGGGTCCCGGGACCGAGTCCTGCATTGGGTTCCTTGCTCGGCAGGGAGCCTGCTTTCCCCTCTGCCTGCTCTGTCTGCTGTTCCCCTGCTTGTGCTCTTTCTCTGATAAATAAGTAAAATTAAAAAAAAATAAACTGTTTATAATATTCCTTGTACTTTTTTGTAGGTCATAAATATGGCACTGTAAAATTTAAAAATGCAGATACACAGAACACTGGCTGCTTAGTCTAGTACAAACAACTGGTAGAACTGATTGCCTTTTTTCCTCCAGGAAAGGTTTATTTAAAAAGAGGAGTTCATAATGATTTCACTCATATGTGGAATTTAAGAAACACAGGGAAGGAAGGAAAAAATAAGATAAAAGCACAGAGGGAGGCAAACCATAAAAGACTCTTAACTATGGGAAACAAACTAAGAATTGCTGCAGGGAAGGGGGGAAGGGGGATGGGGTAACTGGGTGATGGGCATTAAGGAGGGCACTTGATGGAATGAGCACTGGGTGTTATACCCAACTGATGAGTCAGTCACTAAATTCTACCCCGAGACTAATAATACACTATATGTTAACTAAATTGAATTTAAATTAAAAATTAAAAAAAAAGAGTTCAGGGGAGACTGGGTGGCTCAGCTGATTAAGCATCTGCCTTTGGCTCAGGTCATGATCCCGGCATCCTGGGATCGAGCCCCATGCTGGGCTCCCAGCTCAGCGATGAGCCTGCTTCTTCCTCTCCCCGCTGCTTGTGTGCTTTCTCAAATAAATAAAATCTTCTAAAAAATTACATAATAAAAGAGTTCGTGTTGAATGGCCATTATATAATGTTATATAGTATTAAGACAATGGAGCTAATCACTGTCCTGGCAAATCCAAGTTGGCTAACAAAAAACAAGTGTTGCCTAGGAACTTATTTTATGATTTTCATATGCTAATCCATCTATTTAATGTCCAACTCAATGTGTGAATGGTGTGAACCAATATTTGGCTCCCCCAGAGACAGAATTTAAATTAACTTATGGGATATACTGAGAATCAGAGCAAGTACTTGTGAGAGGGAAGAGATTACAGGTTAAAAGGAGTCTGCTTGACTCATCTTTTTTTTTTTTTTTTTTTTTTTTTTTTTTTTTTAAA
>LNAC01000928.1:190527-248976 GCA_002007465.1 Ailurus styani
GAGCAGAGAGCCCGATGCGGGCCTCGATCCCAGGACCCTGAGATCATGACCTGAGCCGAAAGCAGAGGCTTTAACCCACTGAGCCACCCAGGCGCCCACATCTTTTTTTTTTAATTATTAAGTAAACTCTATGCCCAGTGTGGGGCTCAAACTCACAATCCTGAGATCAAGAATCGCACGCTCTCCTGACTGAGCCAGCCAGGCGTCCCTGCTTGACTTACCTGTGAGAACACCTGCTGCAATGTACGTTAACCTTGCTGTACCTCACCTTGTGCCTACAAAGCCATGACAGTTCATAAAATAAAAGGATTACTCAACACCTTTCAAAGAAATAAACAGAACATATAAAACACATTCAGTCTTTCGTACAATTTTATTTTCTCCCTTCAACCATAATAATATGATATCCAAATTTTGTCTTAACCGGAGGGTCTGTAAACACAGGCTTATCCAGCCCACTTACAGGCAAGGCAAATGCTGCTTCTTGAAATGGTCCCACCATGGAACCTCTGGTCATCCAACCCAGGTCACCCTGAAAAACCCAAAAGATAGGTGAGGTCAGGTGGCCCTGAAGAGGAAACAGTTCTACTGTACTGCCAATGCCCATAGCTTGAGAATTTCCCAACACAAACGCTAAGGTTCCTAGGTTCACTCACCTGGACTGCAAAGAAGTGGGCTCGCCAAGGACAAATGGGTGGAAGAGATCCAACCCCGGACTGAACACAATACGCACTCACAACGTTGCTAGTTGTGTGTTAGCTGTGCCCGTTTGGTAATGCCTAGTTTTAGACACAGGTGACCTGTACACAACTGTTCACAAGTTGCACATTTCTTCTTTTTAAGATCTTTTAAGCCAAGATAGGGCGAAAATTAATGGCAGAACATAAATAATCCCTACTGCTGTGTATACTCCATGGGGGAGAGTTTTTTTTAAGATTTATTGATTTATTTAAGAGAGAGAGAGAGAGAGAGAGAGAGAGAGAGAGAGAGTGCACAAGCAGGAGGGGCAGAGGGAGACCCTCAAGCAGACTCTGCACTGAGCACACAGCCTGACACGGGACTCAATCCCAGGACCCCGAGATCACTTTATATCACAACAGCACCATACCCCTTGCCTGGCTTTATCTTCACTGTACTGTGTGGCCACTTCGTTGAATCTCATTCCAGACTTTAACTTTTCCATGGCTTCCATGATTTTCCCATGTTTTTCACACAGAATATGTCTGACCTGCAAGGAAAAAGTATGTTCACATAGTATCTGGGAGACCCAAATGATCCCCTTTCTCACAGCACAGCAGTCATGTCTGGATTACCCCCATTAGTGAAAACACACATCAGGTTCACAGCGACAGAAAATCCTGACTGCTCAGCTGGGCGACTGCCACAAACCAATTTCTCACGTCAAGACACTATGTCGGAACTCTGACTGAGACGGCAAATGGACACCGGGCTGGGGGAAGCTCCCATGTTTACCATGTACTTCAGCAGTTAACAGGAAGAGGAGACATAATGGTTGAAAGCTTCGGCCCTTGAGTCAAATCCCGGCTCTGCTGTATGATCACAGGCATCTTCTTAAACCTCCAAGTGTTTTCCCTGTTTGTGCCCCGAGATAATAATAGTTCCTTCGTGTTCTCAAAGGGTTGTGAAGACTGAGATAATGCAGTTCGTACTCAATAAAGGTTAGCCGTTACTTCATCAGAGTGGGGAAGATATTAAAAAACCCACTAGGAAATCCTTTTTTACCAAAAGAGGTCCAACATATAAAGCCTCCTCACAATTCGGCACTTTGAAAAAATATCACATGTTGATTAAGAATACTCAACCCTCCAGAAGTATTTAAATTTGACTTATGTTTACATAAAGCCGTGTTTTTTTTTAAGATTTTATTTCTTTATTTGACACAGAGAGAGAGATCAGATCACAAGTAGGCAGAGAGGCAGGCAGAGACAGAGGAGGAAGCAGGCTCCCTGCTGAGCAGAAAGCCCGATGCGGGCCTCGATCCCAGGACCCTGAGATCATGACCTGAGCCGAAGACAGAGGCTCTAACCCACTGAGCCACCCAGGCACCCAGCTGTGTTGTTTTTTAAAAAAACAAATCACTCTATCTTTAGAAATGATTTTGTCAAGGGAGCTGTTCTGCAGGATTCCCAGTTTCTCATTCAAACACAATCCATGGTTTCCTACTGTAAATGATACACTGGGATGGGGGCTAAAGGAGTCTCCCTTATACATGCAGAGACAAGCAAATCACAGTTGGCCTCAGGGTTCAACTCCTAAAATTAGGGGGCAAGGGGATTCTAGGCCCAAAGGAATACTTCCTGACTGCAGGAGCTACACAGGAGATAGGAACACAGCAAACGAAAGAATCTGTCAAAACGCAGGGAGACTTCTCAGTCTCAGAGAAACTCAGAGAGGCAGACTTCTATAGAATGTGTCCAGCACTGTCTAGGGAAGACAGGGACAAACAGTCTGGACACTAGAGATACGTGTTAGGAAACAAGGATGGTTCATCAGACCTCAGCTTGGCCTAGCTACAACCACTTCAAGAATGCCTCCTTCTTTATGGTTCCATACTTGCAAAGCAACCTTCTGGTTCGTTCAGTTGCTGGGAACCGAATTACAGCATTTATGATCAGAGAGAGGGGATACCACCCAACACTTTACAAAGGAGTAATCAAGTATTCTGGTCTGGACAGCCTGACAAGTGAGACATACCGAGTCTGTAGGACCTGCAGGCTCTGCAATGTGACTGACCGACTGGTAACTGTGGATGATGGCGTGTTCGAGAGAGCCAACTCCCGGCGAGGATATGGGAGTGATCAGCGTGGAGGCAGTAAGCTGACACTAGGGGAGGTGAGAAGACGAACCAGGGAGGCTACACAGAACAAGAAGAGGAGAAATGCAGGCTAAAGACATCCTTGGAGAATATGGACATTTACACCATAAGCCAAGAAAGATTCTCAATAAAGCAGAGCAAAAAGGAAAGGCCAGATGGGCAGGAGAGAAAGGAGTGTTAACAGAACCAAGGCAAAAGCCAGTTCCTTTCTTTCTTCTTTTAAGATTTTATTTATTTATTTGTTTGTTTGTTTTTTTATTTATTTATTTATAAGAGAGCATGAGAGACAGCACAAGCAGGGGGAGGGGCGGGCAAAGGGAGAGGGAAAAGTAGGCTCCCCGCTGAGCAGGGAGCCCAATGCGGGACTCTGGGATCATGATCTGAGCCAAAGGCAGAAGTTTAACCTGCTGAGCCATCCAGGCACCACAGAAAAGACAGTTTCAAGAAGGAAACGGTCAACAGGCTTAAATGCTGCAGAATGATCGGGGAAGTAAATCAATGTAGCACTGAGTAATCAATGATTTTAGCAAAAGCAGTTTCAGAAAAGCAGAAAGTGCAGAAGCCAGACTGTGGCAAGCAGACGAAGGAAGTAATGGGAAGGGGGGGGTTCTCCCCCAGCTAAGTCAGAAAGAGGAGAAAGAGCTCTTAGAAGAGAAAGGTCACAGACACGTATCTATTTTAAAGGTGTCCTTGGGCATAATCTCAGAACAAAGGTAAAGATGCAGTAAAGAGGGAAAGGCTGAAGACAGAGCAACAAAAGAGCGTGGAGCTAATGAAGGAGCCTGCATGGCATTCAGAAAACTGTTGAGAAATTCATTGGCTTTAGAGGAAGAAAGCTGAGAAGACAGAGGAGGGAGGTGTGGATGAAGAGAACTTTGTTGGGAGGGGGCTGCAGAAAGCCAGTGAGTTCCTGACAACAGGTCTGGTTTCCATTTTCGTGTGAAAACTGAACAATATTTAAAAGTATTTGCTGGGTACCGTGCAAAGCACTTTCCATGCGTTCTTGCGTGAAATCCTCACACCAATTCTGTGAGACTGATCAGTGTTTCTCAACCCCAGCAGCACATCAGAACCATCCTCAGCACCGTTAAAAAACTCATCAAGGTCCAGGCCCCACCCCCTGGAGATTCTGAGGCAGCTGGTCTGGGCTGGGACCCCAGGCACTGGTAGTTTTAGAAGCTGTCTAGGGGAATCCGACGTACACTGGGGTTGAGAACCACCGGATGAAGTTATCTGCTGACTAGAGCAGGGTAGTGTGTGGCTACAGGTGAGCGGCAGAAGATCGCTGCGCAGTACTGAGGGCCTAGTGAAGGTTAGAGACCAGGAACGAGGGGGTCCCAATTCCCGAGGCTGGGGGACTCTCCAGCAGGGCCCAGCACCTTTGGGTATAAACGTAAAGGAAGCAGACCACTGGACTGATCCCAAGTTCTAGTTTGGCAGGCGGATGCAGCAATGACCAAAAGGAAAAAGAGTTGGGGATCCCAGATCCAGTGGTCAAGCCCTCTGATCTAATTTCCAGCTCACAGGACACATGGGGCTTGGACAACAGACAGGAAGCCAGGGAAAGGTGGAGAGAACAGGTGGGCTCGAGGGCCTGAGGTCTGCATGCAGAGAAAGACAGGACAAGATCAGGGGAGGCAGAAAGTGAAGGGGAAGAAGAGAAGCTGTGGTCGGCAGGTGGATTTCAGAATCTGAACAGCTCTAGAGACACAGGGCAGGGGTGGGCTCAGGAGGGGTTTGAAAGCAGAGGGCAGGATGTGGAAGGAGCACAGCCCCTGAAAAGCTGGAGGATTCCAGGGACCCCCCCCCCGCCCCGGCTGGGACCTTTACAAACCCTGGAAACAATCCAGATGTCCCCTGGCAGGTGAGGAGTTAAACATTATACGGCACATCCGTTCCATGGCACACTACTCAGCCACAGAAAGGAACAGACTACTGGTACGTGAAACAACTTGAAAGAGACCTCCAGAGGATTATGCTGACAGTGGAAAAAGCCAGGTTACATACTGCATCATTCCATTCATGTAACAGTCTTGAAATTATAAAATTACAGAAATGGAGAACAGATTAATTGCTGTCAGGGGTGAAGGATGGAGGGTAGGTAGGCGAGGGACGTGGGTATGGCTATCAAAGGGCAACAAGAGGGATCCTTGGGGTGATGGAAATGTTCGGTATCTTTACTGCATCAATGTCAATCTCCTGGTTGTGCTATTGTTCTAGAGTCTGATGGAGGATTTTACCATTGGGGAAACAAGCTAAAAGGTATATGTGTTTTTTTTTCCTCTTACAACTGAGTGTGAGTCTAAAATTGTCTCAAAAGAAAAAGCGTTATTAACATGAGAATTTAACACTAATCAACTTTCCTACCTGATTACATGTCACTTCTTTCCACATACCTCACACACAGCCACACTGAACTTATTTTTTTTCCCAGAAAGGGCCAAGTGCCTCTTGAAATTCATATGCAGTGGAGCAGTCTCTGAGGCCGAGTGCTTGTAAGAATCAGCACATGAGGTCAAAACTGCACATGGCCAAAATTACCCTACGATACCCCTTATGAAGATGCCCTACTAGAGACCAACATGTCAGCCCTCATTAAACTCAACAGAGCCTGTCTCAACAATGACCACTTCTTCAGCTGAAAACCAGATGAAGTACTTGGTTGGTTTTTAGGGACCACGCTTCATGAAAATGTATCTTCGGATGCCAGAATCCCACTTCACATAACTGGATGCTCATATGAGAACAGAGGTCAACTATGGAAAAGCAGATTCATGTCTCCCATCTCTTCCTCTGGTTCACACAGTAGAAAAAAGTGGGTAGAACGGCTCACACTATATTCCCTCTCTCTTTCTGGCTGCATGTGTCTGGCTGGATTTACAGGACACAAATGCACTGTGGCACTTACTCTGCAGCAGAGAGATGTGTTCCTGACCTCACCACTCCAACTACAGCGTGACAACAGGAACCATCTCTTATCTCCTGTTTTTCAAATACCCAGAACTTCATCTACTGCTTGGCAGAGGGGCAGATGTCACTAAATCCTTACTGAAGAATAAATCCAAGTACAGGATCCCATACCCTGACCGAAATATGGCTATTGCCTTGCTGCATAGCATGAAGTGGTACGGTTGTCTGCAGACCATATTTTCCCAGGGCAGACGCTCATCTGGGACGGGGTCATGTACTTCAAGTAATTATGTGACTGTTCCCCCATCTTGGTTTTCACAGTCAGGGCCCTGGCCTGTAGCTTACCCTTGAGGAGCTATCTGAGACCTGTGCCTTTGACTGTTTATCTAAGCCCTTGGTTTTAGAAAATATCATTTCCTTCTGAGAAACTGGTCATTCACTTACTTATTTTCTTTGAACTTTGTATTGTTTCTTGATATGTACTAAGGGTACTTAATACTCTTGTATTGTTAATACTCTATCATTTCTTGAAATGTATGAAGTGTACATTTCAAGAAACAATACAAACTGTGAAGAAATTCGGGGTGTTTGAAAAAGCAGCATTTGATAAAACACTTAAAAGGAATTACCTTGCACACGTGAGACTGGTCCCTATCTTCCAATTTTATATTATCTTGATCCTACATCCGTATTAGACTAGCCTCCTAGAATGAGTTCAGCATACTATCTTTTCCTTTCCTGGGTTCCAAAATAACACGTGTATAAATGTTATTCATATTTAACATAAAAAAAAGGAACGAGTGACTCACCTTTACTGCATTGCCACCACCTTTGGGACCCTGAGCCTTCTTGTCAGAACTGTCACTCCCAGAAGCTGCTCCCCCTTTAGAGAAGAGATCACAGGTACTCATTTAAAATGCAACTTGATACTTACCCAGAGGGCCAAGACAATGGGAACCAATACTTCTGTCATAGCACCATGCTTCAAAAGGGCCCTCTGCCAGATATCCTACTACATGTGGCTGAACTCATCTGTGACTCACCTCTCTTAAAACAGAAAATGTGTGCCTTACAGAAACCCTTCGTGGAAAAGGAAAAGACGAGTAAGTGTGCTGATGGGTGACCAAGAGTGCCAAAGCCTGGTCCAGATACTTTGGACCCAATCTGAAATCCTGCCCTCTAAAAGCAAATCCCTGAGCTCTTGTAAGATGTCGAATAAGCACTTCGACTCTGTATTTGAGTACTCACAATTCCAGTAAGTCAAATCTCCATGAGTATGTTTTAAATAAAGATTAACTTTCCCACAACCTGTATTTGGCCAAAGAATATATTCACGTCCAAATTCCTGGAGGCTACGACATTGCCTCTTGGTATCTTCCTAAGAAAAGCTGGCTGTTGGGCGCCTGGGTGGCTCAGTCAGTTAAGCAACTGCCTTCGGCTCAGGTCATGATCCCAGGGTCCTGGGATCGAGTCCTGCATCGGGCCCCCTGCTCAGTGGGGAGCCTGCTCCTCCCTCTGCCTTTGCTTCTCACGAATGGATAAATAAAAACTTAAAAAAAAACTCACCCCTTAAAAAGAAAAGAAAAGCTGGCTATTGATATTCAGATTAACAGCCATTGGTGGCATCTTATATTTTACTATGATGTCATCTTACCACTATGTCAACCTCTGTGTTCGTGGCAGCCTACTAACTGTCACGGGCTGATGTTCGTAAGAACTATTGCTGGACTAAATGTTCAGTTCGATAAACATTTTCTAAATAACTACTAAGTTCCAGACACTGGGGACACAAAAATTAACAAGCTGTGGTACCTTCCTTCATGGAGCTCATAGTCTACTGAGGAAGACAGACATGTAAACAGGTCATTTCAGGAGAACGACCTACGATCTACGGACAGAAGGCTGTGGAAGCACAGAGGGGCATTTTAGCCACTCGGGGAAGGTTTGCTGGATGAGCAGAAGATGACCAAACGAAGAAAGGACAAGGATGAGGAGACAACACAGGGTGGTGGAACAACGTGGGATATGTCAGAAACTATGGATGAAGCCAAATCTGAGGTGGGAGCATTGTGAGATAAACCCAGGGGAGGGGGCTGAGAGTTGGGACACGTGTGCCTATGAATCCCACTAAGGAACCTGGAATTTATCCTAGAAAAGGGAGCCTCTGAAAAGTTCTAATCAAGAGACTTCGTGTTACTTGTCTGAGTATCTCCAATGCCTAGCACAGTACCTAGCACACAACAGTTGTTCAATAAATAGCCAACTAAACTGAGAACCCGAAACACTGACCACCAAACGCCTAAGAAAATGTTACCGCCAAAGGAGTTTAACTACACCAAACTCTTAAGTGGGTTTGCTGTATGTTTCACTCTTGAACGATGATGGCTTCCAGTCATCCCATCCTCTCCCCTGCCGGATGCTGCCATCTGACTGCCACCTCCCTCCGATTGAGGATTCTGGCAGCAGTTTCAGGATTCCTTTCCACCCTCACTCTCGCCATCACCTTGGATGACCTCACCACCTATGCTGAGGAACCACCCAACAGCCTAACTTCACACTTTCGGATCTCCCTCCTTAATGTCCGTGCCTTCTCACGCCGGGCCACCTGCTCCCAAGAGCACACGATGGAACCATGCCATCGAAAACTAACAGTTCAGGGCGCCTGGGTGGCTCAGTGGGTTGGGGCCTCTGCCTTCGGCTCAGGTCATGATCTCAGGGTCCTGGGATCGAGGCCCGCATCGGGCTCTCCGCTCAGCAGAAAGCCTGCTTTCCCCTCTCTCTCTCTCTCTCTGCCTGCCTCTCTGCCTACTTGTAATCTCTCTGTCAAATAAATAAGTAAAATTAAAAAAAAAAAAGAAAGAAAACTAACAGTTTGGTCCCCAGCTACAACTTCATGTTCTTCCAGCCTTCTCATGCCTCACTCCCACAACACAGGCTTTTGGGCTTCACAGAAACCACTCCCCACTTCCGTACTTTTATCCTGCTATGTTCTCCTAGACTATGACATTTCTGGACCCCACACTTGATCATTTGTGTTCCCAAGGGCACTCTTAATTACCTTGTTTTGTCATTCTATTATTGTCCAACAAACTCTCAACCTTGGCTCAAGGCTCCACCTAGCTCTTTTCAATCCTGTATTGTGCCAGCTGCAGGTTACCAGGTAAATCATGACTGTGTAGACTGTGTCCTCTACAGATTCATGAACTTCCAACCTTAGGCTCTCAGCCTTGAGGGCCGATACTTTTATTAGTGCTTTGTTCCCTTTCCCATCATCCCCAATGGCCACTCCAAACCTTTACCACTCTCAAGACCCCCACTCAGTCCCTGCCCCTCAGTCTTAAAAATTACCCTTTCCTTCCACTCTAATAAGAAACTGAGGCCATTAATCATGATACCTACAAACTCCACCCCCCACTTCGGCCCCAGTTTTTGCCACCACACCCATCCTCGTCTCTTTCCCTATGACCTCAAGCAAAACGTGACCCTTCTCCTGTTCAAAGGTCAACTTCTCCACCTCTGTCCTAGACCCCATTTTCTCAAATCTCACTCCTCTGAACCCTTACCTCCCTAACTCTACTGGATCCTTCACGTCAGCCTCACTCTCAGGTGTTCTCCATTCTGAAGAAACAAACAGAACTTCCTCTTCATCCTCTGTCCTCTCCTATCCACCATCTAATTTCCATGCTTTTCTCAATTAAGGCTTTCCAGAGAAGTCCGCACTGATTATCTCCAACTTCTCACTTCCCGGTCAACCCTCCTCTAGTCAATGGCCACCAGCTGCCCCCCGTCCCGGACCCCGGGGGTCGCCGGTCGGCCCCCTCCCCTCGCTCCTCACCCGACCCCATTCACTCTGCTCCGGCCGCTCTACCTTTCCCCCCTTTCCCGGAACCACTTTTTCCCTTGGGCGGCATCTTCGGAACTCGCCGCAGAACCCTCAACGGCTTAGTTTGCCGCACAAAGCCCCTTCAGGCCCCATGGGCATGTCCGGGACACATGCCTGAAAACGGCACCGAAACGGACCGTTTTTGCTGCGGCCCTGGAAGCAGGCATATTCTGGGGCAGACCCGGTCCTTGGGCCCTCGGACCAATGGAGCCAAAGATGGCTGACCAATAAGAAGTTTGGGTCGTTTAGGGGGCGGAGCCAAATGTAGAGGAGGGGCGGGAAACTCCGCCTTTGCGGTTTTTTTTTTTTTCGGTTTCTTCTGTCACACGCCCTTATTTGCGCCAGCTCCCTTGCTCCCCCGCTCCCCGGCCCGCGTCCTGTACGCGTGCGTAGTGGATGGCGCGGGCCTCTGCAGCCCCTTGGCGTCGGCTCTAGCCAATCCCGCGGGGCCTCCAGACAAAGGGAAGGGAGGAAGAGCCGCGGTGGCGGCTCCCTCCTCCGCTCCCTCCCACGCACAGGCCTGCCCTCCGTTGCGGTTTTTCATTTTGAAATTTTATTCTGCGTTTGTAGCTGATTGGATTTAAAAGGTAGTTTTATTTAAAAAGGCTATCACCCCTCTGCCTCTTGCAGAACTCTGTCATGGAGAGAAATGGCGAGCAGGCTAAATGTCCCTCCGTAGGGTATTGCTTAAATAAATAATGTCTCAACCACACAAAAGGATATGCGCCATTTAAAATAAATGTGTAAAGCTGTCTGTAGAGACACAGGAAATGGCCTCAGGGAAGGTTACAGATCAAATTATGGAATAGGATAGATTTTTTTTAAAGAAAAAGTGTGCATATGAAAGACAGGAGGGCTATCCAGCAAAATGGGACCAGTGTGCTAGTACAGGTTGTTGTGTGTGTTTCTGTGTATTTTCCCAAATTTTTATAATGGTGCAGCATAAAATAGTACTTAAAAGCATGGGTTCTGGAGCCAGCCTGCTTCACCTCCAATCCCTGCTCCACGATCTGGCTACTAGCTCTGTGACCTTGAGGAAATTACCTCATCCCTCTTTGGTTCAGTTTCATTATCTGTAAAATGGAGTCAATAATAATAGTACCTACTTTCAGGGTGTTAAGAGAATTAAATGAATTCAAATTTGTAAAGCACATAAACCAATGACTAACTCATAGAATGTTAGCTGAAGATGAATGAGTTTTGAATTTGTGTCCCCACACTTTTCTTCCCCTACCTCCAAATCCTCTTCTCCCAATTTGTATGTAAGGTTGGGGCTTTTTCTTTACTCCGTAAGATGGCTGTCCCTTGCCGTCTTAAGCTGCCCTGCTGGTAGTTTCTCACTGCTGGCTAGAGAATACAGGCCCTCCAGTTCAGAGTTTAGTTTTTGGATACAGCCTTGCTGCACTTGGCATGCTTCATGCCCACACTAAAGGATCAGGCATTTTTGAGACTGTGTGCCCCCCCCAACTCATACATAACAAGCAGCCCCCTCATGTTGTACCGCTGTGGCATTTGGACACATCTGGGGCACTCCTTGTTTCCATTTGGGAGTGATCAACTGTGGGAAACGCATCCAATGCTGAGTCGATCAGTGGTCCCCGCTTCTGAGGTGGATCCTGCCCCTGTACTGACTTTCCAGGTCCAGCTGGAAGGTGGGGGTTGGGGTTCGACAGCAATAGTGTGGCCTCATGTTCATTGGCTTATCCGCAGCCAGGAGGCCCAGGAGGCCCCTTTACTTCTGGTTTTCCATAGTAACAGCCTTTCCTATGACCACTGGCTATGGCATGAAGTGGGGGATGAAGCAGAGTTCAGCTCCCAGTGAAGAGCCAGCATTAAATGGTAAATGCACCTGACAAATGCTTAGTGCCTGAAACATTGTGAGAGCTCTGTGTGTTCTGCGGATTACAGCAGCAACAATAACGAGCAATCCTCTAAATGGCTGAACTTACTAGAAGCGGTACCTAGAGGCCAGTAGCTCAAAGAAGAGGATAGACATAGGTCTACTGGGGGGTTTCAAGGTCAAAAGCACTATAGGACAGTCAGATTCAAAATCATGTACAATCTCAACTATGCAGTATGCGTCACAAAAAGATGGGGAAGGAAATATGATAAAATCTTCAGTGTTCAGGGTGACTTGCTGGCTAAATCGATGGAGCACACGACTATGGATCTCAGGGTTGTGGGTTCGAGCCCTGAGTTGGGTGTAGAGATTACTTTAAAAAATTAAGTCTTTAGAAGGAGACCAACCCTGAGAGACTCTTAATCTCAGGAAATAAATTGAGGGTTGCTGGAGGAGAGGGGGGTGGAGGATGGGGTAGATGGGTGATGGGTGATGGACACTGGGGAGCATATGTGTTGTAAT
This sequence comes from Ailurus styani, assembly GCA_002007465.1. Lineage (NCBI taxonomy): Eukaryota > Metazoa > Chordata > Mammalia > Carnivora > Ailuridae > Ailurus > Ailurus styani. The sequence continues at coordinate 202,519 of LNAC01000928.1, forward strand.
GAGCACTCAATATTATATAAGACTGATGAATCACAGACCTGTACCCCTGAAACAAATAATACAGTATATGTTAACTAATTGACTTTAAATTAAAAATGATTTTAAAAAATTAAGTCTTTAAAAAAATTCTTTGGGCACCTGGGTGGTACAGTCAGTTAAGCATCTGAATCTTGGTTTCGGCTCAGGTCCTGATCTCAGGGTGGTGGGATCAAGTCCCATGTAGGGCTCCCTGCTCAGCACGGAGCCTGCTTGAGCTTCTCGCTCGCTCTCCTCTGCCCCTGCACTTCCGGCACTCTTGCTCTCTGTCTCTCTCCCTAAAATAAATAAATCTTAAAAAAGATTCTTAAGTGTTCAGTCTGGAATGTGAGTTTGTGCCTACCTTCCATTTTTTTTCTGTTTATGTTAGATTCTGTTTATATCCATTGGCCTGCGTTTTTATTTTATTCAAGAAAAAAAAAGAGCAATAAACATTATTTGTAAAACAAACACCAAAAAAAACCTAGCTTCTCTACAGGGTTAAGTTTGCACCAGCCTGTGGAGGCCGACTGTGGAGGAGGCTGTGGAGTAGAGTGACAAATGAACATAAGAGCGGGCAGGGGGGCAGAGGGGAGAAAACTTCAGCCTCGAAACCATGGTAACAACTGCGGGAGTGTGCACAGTGAGTCAGAGCCAGGAATGGCTGCTACTTGTATTTTCTATTAATTATCTCCTCAGACTGATTCTTCCACGTATTTCTTAAACAAGGAAAATGAGGAAGGGGAAGCTGACAGCCCTCTGCCTAGGACAGTTCACAAACCTTGACCGAGACTCCCTGTCCTGCCCTACCTGCTCCACAACTAAGGGGCTGCAATTTCTTTTTCATTCTAGAACCCCCTCCCCCACAGAGGTTAGAAGGGGGGCTTGAAGCAACAGAGCACAGAGATCTTGTTGATTCCATTCAGAGGTGGTCAATCCATGGGGAGCTCTAGGTCCCAGCTTCTGGGGACAAGGGTAGAAAAAGGTCGCCTTTGGAAACTGAAAGCACGAAAAATCAGTACATGGTGGATGACATCAGCCACCTGCAAAAGAAGCCACCCATCATGGCAAATGGGTGCGGGTATATTGCCCATGGGATGAATGTGTCTTCTGAGCACAGTCAGTGGCCAAAGACCTTTCTAATCCTCTTCTTGCCGTTGTTAACATGTCTGGCATGAGATAATGAAGCTTTGAACAACTGGTTTTTATTTTTTTTTTAAAGATTTTATTTATTTATTTGACACAGAGCAAGAGAGAGATCACAAGTAGGCAGAGAGGCAGGCAGAGAGAGAGGGGGAAGCAGGCTCCCCGCTGAGCAGGGAGCCCCATGCGGGCCTCGATCCCAGGACGCTGGGATCATGACCTGAGCCGAAAGCAGAGGCTTTAACCCACTGAGCCACCCAGGCACCCGTTGAAAAATTGGTTTTTAAAAGGTGGCTTTCGGGTGCCTGGGTGGCTCAGTGGGTTAAAGCCTCTGCTTTCGGCTCAGGTCATGATCTCAGCGTCCTGGGATCGAGGCCCGCATCGGGCTCCCTGCTCAGCGGGGAGCCTGCTTCCCCCTCTCTCTCTGCCTGCCTCTCTGCCTCCTTGTGATCTCCCTCCCTCTGTGAAATAAATAAATAAAATCTTTTAAAAAAATAAAAGGTGGCTTTCGGGGGCGCCTGGGTACCTCGGTCATTTGAGCTTCCCATCCTGGATTTCAGCTCAGGTCATGATCTCAGGGTCGTGAGATCAAGCCCCGAGATGGGCTCTGTGCTGGGCATGGAGCTTGCTTAGGACTCTCCCTCTCCCTCTACCCCCTGCCCCCCACCCTGCTCATGCTCACGCACTCTCTATCTCTAAAAAAAATAAATAAAAATATAAAAGCGCTTCAGAGGAGAAGATTCCATCTGTGTTTGTCCAGCATTGTCTTTTTTTTAAATGATTTTATTTATTTATTTGACAGAGAGACAGCGAGAGAGGGAACACAAGCAGGGGGAGTGGGAGAGGGAGAAGCAGGCTTCCTGCCGAGCAGGGAGCCCAAGGGGGGCTAGATCCCAGGATCATGACCTGAGCCGAAGGCAGACGCTTAATGACTGAGCCACCCAGGTGCCCCTGTCCAGCATTGTCTAAGCAAAAGCTGCAATTGCTGGAGAACGTTAATATTCTGGTATCTGGTGAGGTGAATTTTTTTCTTTTTTTCTGAGGCAGCGTTCAATTGAGACAGTGGAAAACAATCAACATAAGCGGCATAAATAGTGTGAGCCAGGTGCTTTCCCTTTGTTATCTCTTTGAGTTTTTACAACAGTCTTTTGTTGCAAGGTGTTTTTTTAAGATTTTATTTATTTATTTGACACAGAGAGAGATCACAAGTAGGCAGAGAGGCAGGCAGAGAGACAGGGAGAGGAGAAAGCAGGCTCCCTGCTGAGCAGAGAGCCCGATGCGGGCCTCGATCCCAGGACCCTGAGATCATGACCCGAGCTGAAAGCAGAGGCTTTAACCCACTGAGCCACCCAGGCGCCCTCAAGGTTTTATTTTTAAGTAGTCTCTACCCCCAGCGTGGGTCTCAAACTCACAACCCCGAGATCAAGAGTCACCTGCTCTACCGACGGAGCCTGCTGGGTGCCCCTGTTTTCACAAAAGTCTTATTTGCAGAGACTCCCCATCGCCATTTGAGAGCTGAAGAAACAGGCTCAGAGGAGTTAAGAGATGTGTGCAAGGTGGCACATCTGGGGACTGGCAGCGTTGGGCTCTGAACTCAGATCTGTCTCATCTCCAAGCTGGTCGGTTGCTCCAGCATGATGCCACTGCCCAAGGCTTTGCCGTCCCCTATGTGAAGCCCAAGAAACACCTCGTTCCCTTTGTTCTGAGCACATGTTCAAGTCAGTTTCCCAGGCACCTGACGCCTTCCAAGGGGGCACTCTGCCCAAGAGGTGCAAAGGTCAAGTTATGCCCCCGACATACAGAAATCAATTTATCTCTGGTTTATGCATCAGTGTTTTGGTTCTGAGTAGTCTAGAAGGCAAGCACTTCTGCCTTACTGCCCAAGCCCAGAAGCACGGACGCAAGAAGGAACACAGTGTGGGTGGGGGCCAGTGGGCAGAGCATTGTAGCCAAGGCGGAGGGAGGGGGACGATGGGGATTAGGTCTTCTGTGTCCTCCCCCTCAGGAACACGTCTCCATGTCTAATGGATTCTGCCTTCTAAACAGCTCATCTCCCTGACCCTCATCGCTGTACAGTGAACAATGAACACTCTGCGGAGATTCACCGAGGATCTCTTGCCCTCCCCCCACCCCCCACCCCCCCGCTACAGCCTTTTGCACATTCTCCAGACCATTGGAACAGACTCCATGTGTGGTTTCCCAGCCGTTGGTCTCATCCCCTCCGAGCTCTGCTCCCCAGTGTCTGGCAGAGAGCTCTCAGAAACACAGATCTGACACTCATTCCCCCCGGTGAAGACCCTTCAGTGGCTTCCTGCGGTCTGAGAGGCTCCTTAGCCCAGAGACCCAGGGGCCTTTCTGCTGACGTCTGCAGTCTCATCTCTTGCCCCAGGGAGCTTCAACCATGTCAAGGTACCATTTACAGGCCCTCAAATGTATAGCGCTCTCTGAAGACTTCACGCTTTTGCACATGGTGTTCTGTCTGCCTGGAGCGCTCTCCCCCATTTCTTACCTAGTTACCTTTTATTTACCTTTCAAGACCAAGCTCAGGTGCTACTTCCTCCTGGAAGCCTTCCCTGACTCTCTTCTCTAATTCTCCCAGGCTGAGCTAGGCACGTCCCTCCACTGCCAAACCACCCCACGCTTATCTCCAGTATTTGTATGATTTTCAGTAAGAGTCCGTGTCATAGATGGATAGGTTTATTTAACCATTCGCTTGTTGAAAAACCACTGGGTTGTTTCCATTTGGGGACTATTACAATAGTGGCTATAAACATTTGTGTACCAGTTTTTCTTTTTTAAATTTAAATTCAGTTAGTCAACATAGAGTACATCATTAGTTTCAGAGGCAGAGGTCAGTAATTCATCAGCTGCATATAACACCTGGTGCTCATCCCATCACGTGCCCTCCTTAATGCCCATCACCCAGTTACCCCATCCCCTCACCCGAACCCCCTCCAGCAACACCCCGTTTCTTTCCTGTACTTAAGATTCTCTCATGGTTTGTCTCCCTCTCTGCTTTCTTTCCATTCAGTTTTCCCCTCCCTTCCCCTATGATCCTCTGCGCTGTTTCTTATATTCCTTATATGAGTGAAAGCATATGATAATTGTCTTTCTCTGATTGACTTATTTCGCTCAGCCTAATACCCTCCAGTTCCATCCACATCGATGTAAAAGGTTAAGTATTCATCCTTTCTGAGTGGTATTCTATTGTGTGTGTGTGTATATCTATCTATCTACCTATCTATCTGTCTATACATATCACATCTTCATTATCCATTCATCTGTCGATGGACATCACGGCTCTTTCCATAGTTTGGTTATTGTGGACATTGCTGCTATAAACATTGGGGTATGTGTGTCCCTTCAGATCACTACATTTGTATCTTTGCAGTAAATACCTAGTAGTGCAATCGCTGGGTTGTAGCGTAGCTCTATTTTCAACTTTTTGAGACACCTCCATACTGTTTTCCAGAGTGGCTGCACCAGCTTGCATTCCCACCAACAGTGTAGGAGGGTTCCCCTTTCTCCGCACCCTCACCAACATTTGTTGTTTCCTGACTTGTTAATTTTAGCCATTCTGACTGGTGAGAGGTGGTATCTCACTGTGGTTTTGATTTGTATTTCCCTGATGCCGAGTGATGTTGAGCATCTTTTCATGTGTCTGTCGGCCATTTGGATGTCTTCTTTAGAGAAATGTCTGTTCATGTCTTCTGTCCATTTCTTGACTGGATTATTTGGTTTTGGGGGGTTGAGTTTGGTCAATTCTTTATAGATCTTGGATACTAGCCCTTTATCTCATATGTCATTTGCAAGTATCTTCTCCCACTCCGTAGGTTCCCTTTTAGTTTTCTTGTCTGTTTCCTTTGCTGTGCAGAAGATTTTATCTTAATGAAGATACAGGCTTTTAGGTGAATGCAAGTTTTCACTTCTTTAGGGTAATTTCCAAGAGTGTTTTTGCTGAGATGTATGGTAAGCGTGTTGAGTTTTGTAAGAGATCGCCATGCCCTTTTTTAGAGTGGCTGTACCGTTTCATATTCCTACTGGCAATGTATGGGTGATCTTTCTCTGCCTACTCACCAGCATTTTGTGTTACCACAATGTTTTATTTTACCTATTTGGATAGGTGTGTACTGATACCTCACTGTTGCTTTAATGGACATTTCCCTGATGGCTAATGATGTTAAGCATCTTTTCATGTGTTAATTTTCTGTCTGTATAATGCTTTTCAGTGCTACAAGTGTCATTTTTCCCCCCAGTTTCTGATTGGATTTTTTTACCTTTGAGTTTCGGGAGCTCTTCACATATTCTAAATATGAGTATTTTGTCAGATATGTGATTTGCAAATATTTTCTCCCTGTCTCTGAGCTTATTTTTTCATCCTCTTTAGAGGGTTTTTATTTCCAGAGAAAAAGTCCTTAATGTTTTTTAATTTTATGGATTATTTATATGTTATGTCTCAGAACTTTTTATCAAGCCTTAGATCCCAAAGTTTTCTCCTATTTCATTTTTTAAAAGATGTATTTGTTTATTTGTCAGAGAAAGAGAGAGCACAAGCAGGGGGAGTGACAGGCCGTGGGAGAGGGAGAAGCAGACTTCCGGCTGCACAAGGACCCCGATGCAGGACTCGATTCCAGGACCCTGGGATCATGACCTGAGCTGAAGACAGACGCTTAACCAACTGAGCCACCCAGGCGCCCCTCCTATGTCGTTTCTAAAAGCTTTATAGTTTCATGGTTTGCACTGAAATCTATGATCCACTTGAGTTCATTTTTGTGGCACGTGTGAGGTTTAGACTGAAGTCCATTCTTCTTTGCCTACAGATGTCCCATTGCTCCAGCCTCGTTTAGTGAAAGTGTCATCTTTCATTAAACTGCTTTTGCACTTCTGTTAACAGTTGGCTGTACTTGTGTGAGTCTGCTCTAGATTCTCTATTCTGTTCCCTTGGTCTATATATGTCTATCCTTCCACAATATCACACAGTATTATGCAGTCTTGATTAGTGTAGCTACATATTAAGTCTTAAAATTGGGTAGAGTGATTCCTCCCACTTTATTCTTTTTTAAAAAAAGATTTTATTTATTTATTTGACAGAGAGAAAGAGAGAGAGAGAGCACAAGCAGGGGGAGCGGCAGAGAGAAGGAGACGGAGAAGCAGGCTCCCCGCTGAGCAGGGAGTCCAACGTGGGGCTCGATCCCAGGACCCCGAGATCATGACCTGAACTGAAGGCAGACGCTTAATGACTGAACCACCCAGGCATCCCTTTTCTTTTTCAAAATTGTTTTAGCTGTTCTAGTTCTTTGTACCTTCCTATGTACATTTTATTTTTTATAAAGATTTTATTTATTTATTTGTGAGAGAGAGAGAGAGCACACAAGCAGGCCGAGTGGCAGAGGGAGAAGCAGGCTCCCTGGCAAGCAAGGAGCCTGATGTGGGACTCGATCCCAGGACTCTGGGATCATTACCTGAGCCGAAGGCAGATGCTTAACCAGCTGAGCCACCCAGCTGTCCCCTTATATACATTTTAGAATAATCTTGTCTGTATCAACAAAAAATATTGCTGAGATTTTGATAGGAATGATGTAAAATCTGTATAACCTTTGGGGAGAACTGACATCACTACTTTGTTGAGTCCTCCAATACATGAGCACACTATATCTCTCCATGTAGTTAAATCTTTGATTTCTTCCATCAGCATTTTGTAGTTTCAGCATACAAGTCTTTTACATGTTTCCTTAGGTTTATATCTATGTATTTTCTTTAAGTGATTGTGGATGATACTGTAGTTTAATTTTGGGTTTCATGTATCCATTTCTTTTTTTTTAAGATTTTATTTATTCATTTGACATACAGAGAGAGAGATAGTGAGAGAGAGAGCACATAAGCAGGTGGAGTGGCAGGAAGAGGGAGAGGAAGAGGCAGGCTCCCCGCTGAGCAGGGAGCCCGATGCAGTGCTGGATTTCAGGACTCTGGGATCATGACCTGAGCCAAAGGCAGAGGCTTAACCAACTGAGCCACCCAGGCGCCCCTAACATGTCCATTTCTAATATTTAGAAATATAATTTAGTTTTTTCTTTTTCTTTTCTTTATTTAACGAGAGTGTGAGAGAGAGGGAGAGAGAGAAAGCACTTGAGCGGAGGTGGAGGGGAGGAGGGGCAGAGGGAGAGGGAAAGAGAGAGAATCTTAAGCAGGCTCCAAACCTAGTGACGTGGGGCTCAATCTCATGACCCTGAAGTCATGACCTGAGCCAAATCCAAGAGTCAGACGTTTAATTAACTGAGTCACTCAGGTGCCCCTACAATTGAGTTTTCTATGTTGATATGGTATACTGCAACCTTGCTGAAGTCATTTATTAGCTCTAGGACGTTGGGGTTTTTTGTTTGTTTTTGTTGTTTGTTTCATAGATTTCTTTCTTTTTTTAAGATTTTATTTATTTATTTGACAGAGAGAGATTACAAGTAGGCAGAGAGGAAGGCAGAGAGAGAGGAGGAAGCAGGCTCCCCGCTGAGCAGACAGCCTGATGTGGGCCTCGATCCCAGGACCCTGAGATCATGACCTGAGCCGAAGGCAAAGGCTTTAACCCACTGAGCCACCCAGGCGCCCAAAAACTTACTTATTTTCTAAGTAAACTCTACACCCAGCATGGAGCTCAAACTCAGGAGATCAAGAATTTTGTGCTCTGCCGACTGAGCCAGCTGGGCGCCCCAAGTGAAAACTCTTCTCAGTCTGGCATTTGGGGACCCTAGCCTAAAGGCAGCTTCCAAACCCAAGTCTAAAAGAGAAGGTGCTAGTCATAAGTCCTGACTAGTTACACTGATGTATATAGTCTAATCCCTTATTCTGGGGAGAGATCTAGTAAGAAATTGGATCTATATACATGAGGTGGAGGAACTTATATCAATGACCTATTCTTTCATTTGTAAAAAGACTATAAGAAATGGATAGGCACCTGGGTGGCTCAGTGGGTTAAAGCCTCTGCCTTCCGCTCAGGTCATGCTCTCAGGGTCCTGGGATTGATCCCTGCTCAGCGGGGAGCCTGCTTCCTCCTCTCTCTCTGCCTGCCTCTCTGCCTGCTTGTGATCTGATCCCTCTCCCTCTGTGTCAAATAAATAAATAAAATCTTAAAAAAAAAAGGAAGAAAATAAATGGGGCACCTGGGTGGCTCAGTTGGTTAGGCATCTAACTTCAGTTCAGGTCATGATCCCAGTGTCCTGGGATCAAGCCCCACATTGGGCTCCCTGCTCAGCAGAGAGTCTGCTTCTCCCTCTGCCTGTCGCTCCCCCTGCTTGTGCTTTCTCTCTTTCTTTCAAATACATATAATCTTTAATTTTTTATTTTTGTTTATTTTTAATTTTTTAGATTTTATTTCTTTATTTGACAGAGAGAGAACACAAGCAGGGGGAGTGGGAGAGGGAGAAGCAGGCTCCCCACCGAGCCAGAAGCCCAATTCGGGACTCTAATCCCAGGACTCCGAGATCATGATTCAAACTGAAGGCAGATGCTCAACCGACTGAGCCACCCAGGGGCCCCAAATAAATACAATCTTTAAAAAAAATGTGAAGAAAAACAGCATTAAAGGGGCGTCTGGTTGGCTCAGTTGGAAAAGCATGCAACTCTTGATCTTGGGGTCATGAGTTTAAGCTGCACATTGAGTGTGGAGAGTAAGAAAAATAATAATAATAAACTTAAAAAAAAAGAAAAACAACATTATGAAAAGAAAGGCTAAGATAAACAAGCAGAATTAACCCCAGAGGAAAGAGATAATTCAAAGAAGAGAATATTTTAAGGGCCTACCAAGACCAAAGGGGAAAAAGACCCGTATGTCAACAGTATATCATTTTACACTATCAGAAAAAGAGACAATTTGGGCACCCAGGTGGTTCAAAATCAAGTGTCAGACTCTTGATTTTGGCTTGGGTCGTGATCGTGGGGTCATGGGATTAAGCCCTGCATTGGGCTCTACGGGCACTCAGCTCTGAGTCCTGCTTATCTCTCCCCTCTCCCTCTCTCTTTCTCAAAATAAATAAAATCTTTAAAAAAAAGAAAAAAGAAAAGTAGATAATTGTAAGTGCTTCCAGAAAAAAAAATAGGTTACTCATTTAGAAAAAATCAGATTTATTTTTTTTAAGTAAACCCTATTCCTGTATAGGGCTTGAATTCACAGCCCCAAGATCAAGAGTCACATGCACTACTGACTGAGCCAGCCAGGCACCCCAAAATCAGATTTCTCATGAAAAACACTAAATGGTGGAATAATACTTTAAAATTCTGAGAGACCTTTGGCTCAGGTCATGATCCCAGAGTCCTGGGATCGAGCCCCACATCGGGTTTCCTGCTCTGCTGGAAGCCTGCTTCTCCCTCTCTCACTCCGCCTGCCTGTGTGTCCCTCTCTCGCTGTGTTTCTCTCTGTGAAATAAATAAAATCTTAAAAAAAAAGAAAATGGAATTTCTTTAAAAACAACAACAACAACAACAAAAATTCTGAGAGAAAATTACTCTGAACCCACAATTTAAAACCTAGCCAAATCACTAATCAAGTAGGAGTACAAAAGGATATTTTCAGAGATGTAAGGACTCAAAAGAATACCTCCATACATACCTTTTCTTTGTACATTACTTGAAGATATACTCTAATAAAACTAGGGTAAAAACCTAAAAGAAAAAACAAAAAAACAAGGGGCGCCTGGGTGGCTCAGTGGGCTAAGCCTCTGCCTTTGGCTCACGTCATGATCTCAGGGTTCTGGGATTGAGCCCAGAGTCAGGCTCTCTGCTCAGCGGGGAGCCTGCTTCCCCCCCGCCCCGCCTGCCTCTCTGCCTATTTGTGATCTCTCTGTCAAATAAATAAATAAAATCTTAGAGAAAAAGAAAAAAACCCCAAGAAGTAGTAGATTTAACTCATAAATCCAATGATAAAAATACTCCAAGATAAAAACTGTGAAGTAGGTCTGGAAAGCAATCATTTCAATTTATAAGAATTTAGGGTTCTGGGGTATCTGGGTGGCTCAGTTGGTTAAGTGTCTGCCTTTGGTTCAGGTTGTGATCCCAGGGTCCTGGGATAAAGCCCTGCAACAGTCTCCCTGCTCAATGAGTCTGCTTCTCACTCTGCCCCTCCCGCATTCATGTGCGCTCTCTCTCTCTCTCTCTCTCTAATAAATACAAATAAATAAAAATAAAGTCTTCAAAAAATTTAGGGTTCTACAGAAACAATGTTTTCAAGGAGAATGATAGATTAAGAAACTAGAAAATATTAATGATTTGAAGAAATCATCTCTGGGGCGCCTGAGTGGCTCAGTGGGTTAAAGCCTCTGCCTTCAGCTCAGGTCATGATCTCAGGGTCCTGGGATCGAGGCCCGCATCGGGCTCTCTGCTCAGCAGGGAGCCTGCTTCCTCCTCTCTCTCTCTCTGCCTGCCTCTCTGCCTACTTGTAATCTCTCTGTCAAATGAATAAATAAAAACTTTAAAAAAAAAAAAAAAAAAAAGAAATCATCTCTGTTTCCTCAAAAAGAAAGTACAAAAGGCAATTAGAAACTCCAGCAAAAACTATATAAGAAAACAGTTACAGAAATATGAAGTAAGATTTCCATTCCTGGTTATATGGTAGACTAGGTATCTGAACCACCCCTCCCACAGAAAACCACTTAAGAGACTGAGACACCCACGTGCCCCAATAAATCTTTTAAAAAATTAGTAAAGTAGACTTCCCTCTAACCAGAAAGGTTATTTTATTTTATTTTATTTTTAAAGATTTCATTTATTTATTTGACAGAGAGAGAAAGATCACAAGTAGGCAGAGAGGCAGGCAGAGAGAGAGAGGAGGAAGCAGGCTCCCTGACGAGCAGGGAGCCCGATGCAGGCCTCGATCCCAGGACCCTGAGATCATGACCTGAGCCAAAAGCAGAGGCTTTAACCCACTGAGCCACCCAGGCGCCCGTTTTGTAGATTTCTTGTGATTTTCTATATAGACCATCACGTACTTTCGGCTCCAGATTTCTAATTGTTCCTTTTTATAATTTTTTAAAATTATTTTTAAATTTTTGTTTCCTTATTGATATTTGTACTTTGTTCATACAAATTTTTCTGGTTTCCTTTAGTTCTTTGGTCATGGTTTCCCTAAGCTCTTTGATGATATTTAAGAGAGTTGTTTCAAAGTCTTCGTCCATTAAGTCCAATGCTTAGATATCAGGCACAATCTCTGTCAATTTATTTTTTATTTGACTAGGCCATACTTTCCTATTTCTTTGTATGCCTGGTGTTTTTTGGTTGAAATTGAATGTTTGGATATTATCATGTGGCAACTCTGGAAATCAGTTGCTTGTCCTTCCTCAGGGTTTACTGTTCTTGATTGTTGAAGGCTACAGTCATCCATTCATTGAGCCACTTTTCCAAACTATTTTTGCAAAGACTGTATTCCTCTCATGGGGTCCTTGAATTCTCTGTTCCTTTAGCTTGTGTACAGCTAGTATTTTAACAGGTTTCCTTGAACATCAAGAATTAAAACAAACAAGCAAATAGCTCCTTTCCCCATATTTGTGGATTGGCTCTGTGCAGGATCACTCTTTCAATTTTTAGGCAGACCATTTTCAACTCTGCCGTAGCCTTTGCTTACTGCTTGTACTGAGCTTTGAGATCACCCAGAAATGAAACCTTTAGAGTCTTTTCAGATCTTTTCTTTTTTTTAAGATTTTATTTATTTATTCATGAAAGAGAGAGAGAGAGAGGCAGAGGGAGAAGCAGGCTCCCCACCGAGCAGGGAGCCCGGGATCATGACCTGAGCCGAAGGCAGACGCTTAACCAACTGAGCCACCCAGGCACCCCTCAGATCTTTTCTGAGCATGCATTCTGCTCTGGGCATGCATGTGGCTTTCTAAGTTCTCTAGTAGACATAAGTGCTTTTGAATGCCCTAATGTCCCCAAGAAACTCTCCTAGGCTTTAGGTGATCTATTGTATGTCTCACATATAATCTTTTACCCCAGAAGGCTTCAGCTTTTTCTTTCACCTTAATAAAGTTTTCAAGCAATGCCTGCTACCTTTCTGTCCTGAGCAAGTTCTGAGCAAATAGAAATAAGCATTTTCAGTCAGTCCTTTAGCTAGTCCTGGGACAGCTTAGAACAGACAAACAAAATACATTTCAAAATAAGGTTTTCCCTACTTCCTCTGAAACCAGGGAGTAGGGCCACACAGGTTAAGTTGTCTTTTTCAACACCAATACCCAGCCAGGGAAGAAGTTGGGCAAAGGCAAAGCCAGAAACTTTTCTTACCATTTTTAAGTTTCCTCTTTTTTTTAAAGATTTTATTTATATACTTATTTATTTGTCAGAGAGAGGGCACAAGCAAGGCATGCAGCAGGCAGAGGGAGAAGGAGTAGCAGGCTTCCTGCTGAGCAGGGAGCCCGATGAGGGTCTCGAACCCAGGACCCTGAGATCACGACCAGAGCCGAAGGCAAGACGATTAACCGACTGAGCCACTCAGGCGCCCCAAGTTTCCTCTTTCTTGATTCAGCATTTGCTTAGTTGATGTAAAACTGACTATTTTCCAGAGTTCTGACAAAGTTGATTCTAACAGTTTTTGCTTGTTTTTTGAGGTTTCTGTGGAGGGATGGGCATTTGGAATTGCCTTCATGGCCATTTCACTGACATCACTTCTCCAACCCTTTTATCATTATGTAATTTCCCTCTTTGCCCTTGGTAATTATTTTTTGCTCTGAAGTTTACTTTATCTGCTTTCAAGTTCACCTATCTTGTCTTCTGCAGTATTAAATCCTCTGTTAGTTTCACATAGTATATTTTTCATCTCAGTTATTTATAGGAAATTTCGTCTAGGTACTTAAAAATACTCATTTCTCTTCTTATCATGCTATTCTTTCCTCTGTGTTCTTGGATATATGAAAGATATATTGTTTTATTTTATTTTATTTTTTAAGATTTTATTTATTTATTTGACAGAGAGAAACACAACGAGAGAGGGACACACAAGCAGGGGGAGTGAGAAAGGGAGATGCAGGCTTCCTGCAGAGCAGGGAGCCCAATGCGGGGCTTGATCCTGGGACCCTGAGATCATGACCCGAGCCAAAGGCAGACACCCAAAGATTGAGCAACCCAGGCACCTGAAAGATATATTGTTTTAAAGATTTGTTTGTTTTAGAGAAAGAGAGTGAGCACACGCGTGCACGTGCAAGTGGGGGGAAGGGCAGAGGGAGAGGGAGAGACAGACTCCCTGCTGAGTGTGGAGCCTGACTCCAGATCTCAGGACTCTAAGATCATGATCTGAGCTGAAGTCAAGTTGAACGCTTAACAGACTGAGCCACTGTGGTGCCCCTGAAAGATATATATATTATTTAATTATTATTATTTGCCCCAGGGGTACAGGTCTGTGAATCATCAGGCTTACACCTTTCACAGCACTCACCATAGCACAAACCCTCCCCAATGTCCATAACCCATCCACCCTATCCCTACCCTCCCACCCCCCAGTAACCCTCAGTTTGTTTTCTGAGATTAGGAGTCTCTTATGCTTTGTCCCCTTCCCGATTCCGTCTTGTTTCATTATTGTTCCCTCCCTACCCCCTACAACCCCCCACCCTGCCCCTCAAGTTCCTCATATCAGAGAGATCATATGATAATTGTCTTTCTCTGACTGACTCATTTGGATCAGCATAATACCCTCTAGTTCCAACCACATCGTTGCAAATGGCAAGATTTTATTTCTTTTGACAGCTGCATAGTATTCCATTGTATATATATATACCACCTCTTCTTTATCCATTCATCTGTTGATGGACATCTAAGTTCTTTACATAGTTTGGCTATTGTGGACATAGTCCACAATAGTGGACTACTCTGTTGGCTGCTATAAACATTCGGGTGCATGCGCCCCTGAGGATCACTACCTTGAAAGATATTTTTAATAACAGTTTTAACATCCCTGTCTGCTAAATATATCATCTGGTTCTTTCTGTTTATATTGATTGATTTTCCCTCTGTGTGTTGTGGGGTTTTTTTTGCAACTTTACATGATGTATTATTTTTTTTTATTTTAAAGATTTTATCTATTCATTTGAGACAGAGAGAGCATAAGCAGGAGAGGCAGAGGCAGAGGGAGAAGCAGGCTCCCCACTGAGCAGGGAGCCCAACACGGGGCTTGATCCCAGGACCCTGGGATCATGACCTGAGCCAAAGGCAGACACTTAACTATCTGAGCCACACAGGCGCCCCTGTATAGTTTTTTTTGAATCACAAATTATTATAAACTTAGCACATTAAAAACAACAATTCTTATGTATAATCTCATAGTTCTATAGGTCAGAAGTGTGGGTGGATTTGACTGGATTCTCACTTAGGGTCTCACAAGACTGAAAACCAAGCAGTCAGCTGCCCTGGGCTCTTATCGGGAGCCTCTGGAAAAGAATCGGCTTCCCAGCTCATTCAAGTGATTTCTTGGCACTTGTAGGACTGAGGTACCTGTTTTCTTGTTGGCTGATAGCCTTGGGCCACTCAGTCTCTTGGGGCCACTTTCATCCCTGGACTCTTGGGTCTTTCCATTTTCAAGTTAGTAACAGTGTGTTGAATCCTTTTCACAATTGGAATCTCTCTCAGTTCCTCCTCTACCAGCTAGAGAAAACGCTCTGGTTTTACCATCCCAGTGATTAGATTGGACCCACCAGGATAATCTCTCTTTTGATTAATTCAAAGTCAACCAGTTAGTATTTTTTTTAAAGATTTTATTTATTCATTTGACACAGAGAGAGAGAGAGAGAGATTACAAATAGGCAGAGAGGCAGGCAGAGAGAGAGGAGAGAGGAGGAAGCAGGCTCCCTGCTGAGCAGAGCGCCCGATGTGGGCCTCGATCCCAGGACCCTGGGATCATGACCTGAGCCGAAGGCAGCGGCTTTAACCCACTGAGCCACCCAGGCGCCCCAATTAGTATTCTTAATTATATCCCCCAAATGTCTTTTGTCATCAAACTTAACATGATCTTGGGCACATTATCAGACCATCTTCACAGTTATTGGGATTAGGTCAGGAAGTCTTGGCGACTCTTTTTGCAATTCTGGCTTACATAATGTTATTATTTGATTGGATGCCAGATGTTGTGAATTTTATGTTGTGTGGGCTAGATTTTTGTATTCCTTTAAGGATTCTTGAGCTTTATGCTGGGATGCAGTTAAGTTACTTGGAAACAGTTTGATTCCTTTGAGGCTCACTTTATTTTATTTTATTATTTATTTTAAAAAAAGATTTTATTTATTTATTTGAGAGAAAAAGAGAGAGCGAGAGCACGAGCAGGTGGAGAGGTTGAGGGAGAGGGAAAAGCAGAATCCCACTGAGCAGGGAGCCTGATGTGGGGCTCGATCTCAGGACCCTGGGATCATGACCTGAGCTGAAGCTAGATGCTTAACAGCTGAGCCACCCAGGCACCCTATTTTATTTTATTTTTAAAGATGTTATTTATTTATTTGTTTGTTTGTTTGTTTACTTATTTAGTTGAGAGAGAGAGAGAGAAAGAGGGAGCGGGAGGGAGAAGGAGAGAAATATAATGCGGACTCCGCACTGAGCCCAGAGCCTGATGTGGGGCTCAATCCCATGACCGCAAGATTGTGACCTGAGCCGAAACCAAGAGTCAGATGCTCAACCCACTAAGTCAGCCCAGGTGCACCTGAGGTTCATTTTAAAGCTTTGTTAAGTGAGGTCAAAACAGACTTCAGTCTAGATCTAATCTGACCCCACTACTGAGGCAATAGCCTTCTAAAGACTCTAATGAATTCCCCACAAGTTAGTTTTTCAGCTCTTATTTGATAAGAACATCATCTACGTATCACCTTAGGTGAGCTCCAGCAATTTTTGTCCCTGTTCCTTTCAGGTAGTTTCCCTCAAACTAATCAGTATTCATCTGAATACTTGAGGAAATAAATACTCTGTGCAGATCTCTGATGTTCTCTCTTTCTATGAAGTGCCCTCCTCCCCGGAATACTGTCCTGCTAACTCTAGCTGCTTCATTCTTCCTGGACTCTCAGCCCCATTTACTCATTTCAAAGAGTCCACTGGGCTCTAATTGGGTTCCCCCTCCCTGCACTGCCTCCTGGAGACTCTCACATAGTAGTAAGCCCAGGCGATTGTAGGGCTTGCCTAGTTTGTTTCCAGTCTCTCAGGGATCACTGAGATTTGCTTTTTCATTTACTGACATCCAGTGTCTTGAAAACTGTAATCCAAAGTTTCATATATTCTACTTTTGTTGTTGTTGTTATTTCAGACCAGAAGATAAATCTGGCCTCTGTTACTCCATCTTGGCCCGAAAGGAAAGTTCTGAACTTCATAGAGATGGAACCATATAGCAGGCATTCCTCTGTATCTGACCTCTTTTGTGAGTAGTAGCAGCAGTTTGTTTTCTTTTAAACTGCTGGTAGTAGTACACCATATGAATGTTTCTGTTTTTTTAATGGCTGCAGAGAATTTCTTTATATGGATGTATCATAAGTTATCTAACTGGTTTCCTACTGATCGACACTTAGAGATTATTTCTGGTCTCTTGTAGTGACAAACAGTGCTGCAATGTACATCCTGAATGTGAGATATTTTAGCATAGGTTCCCACACATGGAACAGTCGGTACAAAGGATTTTGAATCTCGAGTTTTGCATAGTTAATTGTCGAACTTTTTTCCAAAGGGGGAAGACCAGCCAGTGCTCCCATGATCATGCGTAAGGGAACCTGTTTCTCTTCACTGACTTGTTATTCTTAAAAGAGCTGCCTTGATCACTTAATTAGCTAATAGTATAACAAGATTTTCCTATAAAACTTTTTTCTCTGTATCCAGACCATAAGACTGCCTCAGGAATGGAAGTTGCCATCTAGCAAGGGTATCTCATTACTTCAGAAATAAACCTCCTTTGGATTCCATCCAAGGCCTCTGGCCTGATACTAAACTGGCTTTTACAAGGAGCAGTGCCATGGCCAGGTTCCCACGTGGTAGTCTTTGCTCTGCTGAACCAACATTTATTAAGCAAAGTAAATGAATTACAGGCCTTTGGGGGGGGGCTTATTTCCTTTGAGATTAGGATTACACCTAGAATGGTCCAAAATAGGAATTGTTTTAGCGAGGTTAGACTCATTACTCCTTTGTAACCTCAACAAAATGCTTGCTCCCAAAAGGATGTGAAGTTCACGTGGTCGAGGGGGTCATTGTAGCGTCTCAAAGTGTTGCCTCTTCTAACTTAATGAGATGAAAGTATGCTCGGTCTGCTTTAAGAGATTTGTATGCATCAGATAGTAATCCACGTTAATGGACTTCAAACAACATAGAAGGCTATATATGATGTAAGTCTGTATGTGAGGAAGTTTGTAGCGAGTATAGCAAGGGTAGCATTGGAACCCAACTGTCCAGGTATGACTCCCAGTTTTGTCACCTACTAGCTGTGACATCACACGTGAGTTACTTAACATTTCTGGACCTCCTCTGTAAAACAGAGTACTACTAGTATCTTCCTCACTGGGAGTTGGGAGGATTAAATCAAGAATTTGAACAAAGCCCTTAGGAACAATGCTTGACACACTCTCAACCAACATAAGCAACTATTATGTTTGCATAAGCCAGTATTTTTTTCTTTTTTTTGGTAAAATGTATCAATTCATGTATTCAAAGCTCTATGAGATGATATCCTGATGGATGGTGGGGTGTTTTACAGTGCAAAGGTGCCTTCTAGGGGCACCTGGGTGACTCAGTCCGTTAAGCGTCTGCCTTCGGCTCAGGTCATGATCCCAGGGTCCTGGGATCGAGCCCCACTTCGGGCTCCCTGCTCAGCGGGGAGCCTGCTTCTCCTTCTCCCACTCCCCCTGCTTGTGTTCCCTCTCTCGCTATCTCTCTTTGTCAAATAAATAAATAAAATCTTAAAAAAATGTTTGGGGATAAACTGAAGAAGACTAGAGGAGAGGACTAGAGGAGAGGTGGATTTTGAGTAAGGTTTGCAGATCCCTCTCCCTTTAGATCTCGAGCAGTGTGAAAGCCGGCCCTCACATATACCACCTCTTCAGGCTGGAGATGATTCAGTAAATTTTTGTTGCTGGAACTGAATGGAATTAGAATTAAACAGTCCAAGAATGGTGTCAAGGATTTCAAAATGAGCAAGAGCAAACAGGCAGAGTGGATTTCTACAGAGTGTCCAGGAATAGTACCCCTGAATGCAGCAGAGACAGATGGAGGCATGGAATTGGCAAAACACCATTAGAAAAAAAAAATAGGCAACAAAACATTGCAGACAAGTTGGAAAAGCTATCTCTAGACATATCTCGGCACTAGCAACTACCATCATTTTTGTTTATTCCCCGGTATAAAGTGCTTGTGTTGTGGCTGTTGTCCATATGCATATTACTTTTCATTCATTAATTTATTCAAACAATATTTATTGAGCACGTATGCCAGGCATGTTCTGTCTGTGGGTGTGCATGGTTGCAATCATAAATTGCATACCATTTTGTAGCCTGCCTTTCCACTCTCTGTAGCAGAAGCGAGCATTTCCCTGTGCCTTGATGAGCACAAGCTGCCCCATGAGAAACAGGTTCCATGGTCACGAAGGCTTGGGAACACTGCACCGAAGAGCCCTCCTCTTGGCAGTTCATAACTCAATTTCCCATCTGGGTTGTTCCTTTTCTGCTGGCCGCCTGAACATTGGAGAGCCCGAGGGCTCATCCTGCATCCTCTTCTCTTCTCTATTTACTTTTGCTCCTTAGGGAAACTCATCCGGTTTCAGGGCTCTAAACCACTGAGGTTCCAAGGACTCCCAAATTTCTCCCCAGCCGTGAACTGCCAATCCAACTGGCACCACCACTCATATGTCCTATACGAGGCAACTCAGATTTCATATACATCAAACACAACCACTCAGTCCTCTGTCCATCCCAAACCCTCTCTTTCTCAAATCTTTACCATCCCAATATGTGATACCACCATCCACACAACTGCTGAAACCCCAAACCTAGGAATCCTTCTGGATTCCTGCCTTTCCCTTGTCACCCACTTCCAATTCCCCAGCCAGTCCAGTTGGCTCAATATTCAAAATCTAACCCAATCCTTCTGCTTCTCCCCATCTCTGCGGTCACCACCCTGGGCCAAGCCACTGTCCTCCCTGGCTGGCTTGCTGTAACGGTCTCCTCATTGGTCAGCAGTCTCCTTGTTGTTCTCCTGCCTTCATTGTTACTTCAATCTGTTGGCCACAGAATAGCCACAATAATTTTTTTTAATCAAAGCATGTCAGTGACCCTCCTAAAACCCTCCAATGGCTTTCTTTTGCTCTTAGAATAGAATCCAAACTCCTCACCGTGGTCACTATGCTTCATTCCTGATTCCCCAGCCATGCTGTGGTTCTTTTTACTTCTTGAAAACAGCAAACTCCGGGCGCCTGGGTGGCTCAGTCATTGAGAGTCTGCCTTCAGCTCAGGTCATGATCCCAGGGTCCTGGGATGGAGCCCCGCATTGGGCTCCCTGTTCAGTGGGAAACCTGCTTCTCCCTCTCCCACTCCCCCTGCTTGTGTTCCCTCTCTTTCACTGTATCTCTCTCTGTCAAATAAATAAATAAGATCTTTAAAAAAAAGAAAAGAAAACAGCAAACTCTCTTCCTTCTCAGAGTCTTTGAATTTGCTGTCCCCCTGCTTGGAAGACTCTCTCCGCAGGCCCGTTGAGGTCTCAGTTCAAAAGTCAACTCAGAGGAAACTTCTGTAATCAACCAACCCGTCTGGACTAGCCCCCCACTCCCAATTCCCATCTATCATATCACACTGTTAATTCTGCTGCAATTTGGGGTAATTTGGGGGTATTTATTTGTATTTTGCCTCAGCTGACTAGAATATAAGCTTCAAGAGGGCAGGGATCTTGTCTCTCTGGTTCATTGCTGTGCCCCCAACACCTAAGTGTCTGACACACCCAGTAAATACTGGTTGAATGAGTGAAAGTTTAATAAAGGTTCTGAGAAGTCCAGGAGTAAAGAAACCTTTTACTTCTGGTATTAAAATAAGAAAACCTCTTCGTAATATCTTACGTGTTTGGGGGACAATACTTCAGGAAATGCCAGTAGAGGTTTTTTTTTTTCAAGTTGCAGTGGAATGGAGTGAAAATTACAGAGGTTTATTATTCAGACAGATGTGTACTCAAATCTTGGTTCTGCCCCTCACAACTGTGTGATCTTTGGCAAATTACCTCGTTTCTCTGAGCTTCAGTTTCTCTATGTTTATTTTTATTTTTTAAAAGATTTTATTTATTGATTTGACACAGAGAGACACAGTAAGAGAGGGAACACAAGCAGGGGGAGTGGGAGAGAGAGAAGCAGGCTTCCTTCCTACGGAGCAGGCAGCCCAGTGTGGGGCCTTGATCTCAGGACCCTGGGATCATGAGCTAAAGGCAGACGCTTAACAACTGAGCCACCCAGGCGCCCCCCCCTTTCTAAAGATTTTATTTATTAGTTTTTCTATGTTTAAATGGAAGAAACGGTAAAAAGACTTTGGAAGTGATTGTATTAAACTAAATAAAGTAATACACTTAATAGATATAGTACCTGTCAAAAAGTTATCATTCAATAAATGTTAGTTTCCTTCCTTCCCAATTATCATAATTATGATTTTTTCTTAGTGGCACTTAAAGTTGCTTTTCAGTGGTTTACTTGTTGAAGGATACTTGAGTCACTTCCAGACTCATTCATAGAGACTTTTCCTTCCTTTGCATAATTTTCCTAGCATAGATTCCCAGAAGCAGGATTACGAGTAAAATGGTATGATCATGTGAAATTTCCTGATGCATATTGCCAGATTTTATTTTAAAGGAACGGTATTTATTCATAGTGTGAGCCTCCAGTAACCAGGCATCAGTTTGGTACTCTTTCAGCCTGACATATTGTAATTTCTTCCGCCTCCCCTCAATTTCAGCTACTATAATAGGCAAAAAACGGCCATTCAGGTTTTAAAATTTTGTATGTCTTTGCTCATTAAGGAAGAGTAGACATTTCCCCATATGTTTGCCTTCTAATAGTATTTATTCTCATCTGTTTGTGCCTTCGCTTATTTTTCCCTTGCGTGAGCATATTCCTGCTATGGCTGCAAGGACACAGGCTGGCGGCTCTCAGCCCTGCTCTGATGTGTTCTGCAGAGCAGGTCTAGGTGAGGGTTGTTGCTCTTGTTTGCCCCCTTTGGAAATCTGGGAGCTGCTTCTTTCTTGGTTTGCTGCCTGCGGTCTTTTTCCTAGACAACTTTTCTTTCAGCCCTTCACGTAAATTTGGTGTAACTCACCCTCGTACCCTGGGTCTTTAAAAAAAAAATGTTCTTACTGTGAAATAGGACATACACACATGAAGAAAAGTGCTTCAAACAAATGGACAGATTGTACACTTGTAAAAATAGTTACAAGTGTGCACAAGTGTGACCACCGCCCAGGTCCCAAAATAGAACTTTGTCCATACCAGAGAATCCTCCCCTGTGTTTTCACCAATTACGGTTGACCCTTCCAATTCCAAGGAGCCATCCTCTTAACGTTTAGGATGACAATCTCCTGGCTTTTCTTTATTGTTTTACCATCTACCTCTGCATCCCTAAGGAAGAATTTAGTTTCAATGGCTTTTGCACTTTATATAAATGGAACCATCCTGTATGTGTTCCTATGCATCTTGCTTCTTTTGCTTAACTTTATATTTCTATGCTCCACACATGTCGTTGCAAGTGCTGTCATTTAATTGCTTTTGCTGTATAGGATCCCACAGTTTGGGGGTGCCTGGGTGGTTCAGTAAGTTGCGCGTCAGACTCGATTTTGGCTCAGGTCATGATCTCAGGGTTGTGCGATAGAGCTCCGAGCTAGGTGTGGAGCCTGTTTAAGATTCTCTCTCTCTACCTCTCCCTCTGACCCTTCCCCAGTTGCATGCACATGTTTCTCCCCCTTCTCTGTCAAAAAAATAAAAAGAATCCCACAGTTTGCTCATTCTCCTCTTTCTTTTAAAAATTTTTAAAAGATTTTATTTATTTATTTGACAGAGGGAGAGATCACAAGTAGGCAGAGAGGCAGGCAGAGAAAGAGGGGGAAGCAGGCTCTCCGCTGAGCAGAGAGCCCGATGCAGGGCTCCATCCCAGGACCCTGGGATCATGACCTGAGCCGAAGGCAGAGGCTTAACCCACTGAGCCACCCAGGCGCCCCGCTCATTCTCCTTTTGATGAACTGCCCGGTTGTTCCCAGTTTGGGTTGCCATGGGCGGTGTGCTATGAACCTTCCATATCTCTTTCGGGAAAGATGTGCACATTTCCCTAGGTTAAATAGCTAGGAGTGGAATTGCTGGGTACTTGGAAATGTGCATCTTCAACAGATAAACACAAACTGCTTTCCAAAGTGGTTGAAATCAATTTAGATGCCCACCAGCAGTGTATCAGTTTCTGTTCCTTCATGTCTTCCTCAACACTAGTTACTGCCAGGCTTAAAAATGTTTTGCCAGTCTGGGGGTATGAAATGGTATGTCACTTTGTGTGTGTGTGTGTGTGTGTGTGTGTGTGTGTGTGTGTGTGTGTGTGTGTGTTGCAGCTTTGTTGAGGTATAATTGATATACAATAAACTGCACGTATTTAGAATGACAACTTGATCAGTAAATGTCTGTGAAACCAGAAATTGAGGTAATGATCATACCCGGCACACCCAAAAGTTTCCCTCTGCCCCTTTCCAGTCCATCCTCCCTCATTCTTCATGTCCCTGTTGATAGATGGGACTAAGCATCT
This sequence comes from Ailurus styani, assembly GCA_002007465.1. Lineage (NCBI taxonomy): Eukaryota > Metazoa > Chordata > Mammalia > Carnivora > Ailuridae > Ailurus > Ailurus styani. Next base: position 225,402 of record LNAC01000928.1, read on the forward strand.
TTCCATGCTTATTGGATATTTGGATTTCTTCTTTTACCACGAACCCATGTAAGTCTCTTGCCCATTTTTTATTGAGTTTGCGGTCTTTTTATTACTAATTTGTAGGAGTTCTTTGTGGATTCTAAATACTAGTTCTGTGTTGCTTATATGCATGGCAAATATCTTTTCCTTTTCTGTGGTTTGCCTTTTCACTCTCTAAATGGTCTGCTAGTTTTAAAGGAGCTGAATTTTTATCACTTTTCCTTTATAGTTAGTGGTTTTGTGTCCTGTTTAAGAAATTCTTCTCTACTCCGAGGTCATGAGGATATTCTCCTATATTATCTTGCAAAAGCCTTACAGCTTTGCTGTTCATATTTGAGTTTTTATCTACCTGGAAGTGATTTCTTAGTATGGCGTGAGGCTCCTTTTTTATCATGTGAAATAAATGAAATAGGATGATAGGGTTCTCAACACTTACTGAGCCCCTATGACAACAAATCAAACAATGAATAAAGGGGTACAAGAGAAATTTACATGGTAGAATCTGCAAAGGCTATCGGACCTTGGCGAGAAGGAGACATCTGGGGAAATGCCCAGGCCTTTGATTTGTGCAAATGAGTGGGAGGTGATGATTCACTGAGGTAGGAAACAGGGAGAGGAGCAGTATATGAGGAGGACACGACAGGGAAAGCTTGTAAAGGAAAAGGGGAGAAGGCCTGGGACACAGGCCTGAGGAGTCTGCGCTTGAAGGAAGAGTAGAGGGAGAAGCAAAGGAAATTGTGAAGGAGTGGTCAGATAAGTGAGAGGGGAAACCAGAGGAGTGTGGTGTCAAGGAGGTCAAAAGAAGCAGCTTTGGGGGAAGGAGGCAGTGGTCAACAGTACCAAGTGCTTCAAAGATACATCACTGGATTTTTTTGACACAGAGATTTTTGGTGGTTCTCAGGACAGTGGACCTAGTATAGTGATGGAGGCAGACGTCAGATCAGAGAGAGTTGTGAGAGGCACGTGGTTAGTGTTGACAATTCTTTCACGGTGTTAGTCTTTTTTAAAAGATTTTATTTATTTATTTGACAGAGAAAGACACAGCAAGAGAGGGAACACAGGCGGGGGGAGAGGGAGAGGGAGAAGCAGGCTTCCTGTCGAGCAGGGGGCCCTATGGGGCTTGATCCCAGGACCCTGGGACCATCACCTGAGCCGAAAGCAGACACTTAACAGCTGAGCCACACAGGAGCCCTGTATGGTGTTAGTCTTAAAGAGAGGAGATGATGAGGCCTGGGATGGTAGCTGGAAAAGGATGTGAAGTCCAGAAAGAGTGATTTTTCAGATGGAGAGATGTGGATCTGTTTTTGTTCCAACCAGAAGGAGTTAGGAGAAAGGAATCCCCACAGGACACCTTATGGACCTCCAGATTGCCTCATTATTTCCAGAGAGAGTGACCGCTCCCACAAGAAGGTTGCACCATCTCAGCTGGTGGCTTTGCTTCCTATTTCACTGAGAAATTGGAAGCAGCCTGAAATGAACTTCCCCAGGCTCCTACATCCGCAGCAGTCCGTATACTTGCTTCTGTGCCCAAATACTCTGCCTTCTGTCCTGTTTCTACAGAGGAAGTGTCCCCACACCTATAAAAAGTCATCCAAGCCTTCCTCCTACGTTCAGGATATTATTCACTCTTGCTTTTTTTTTTTTTAATTTGGAGAGAGAGCGAGAGAGCGAGACCATGAGCAGGGAGAGGGGCAGATGGAAAGGGAGAAGCAGACTCCCCGCTGAGCAAGGAGCACGACCCAGGTCTCACTTCCTGGACCCCAGGATCATGACCTGGGGCGAAGGCAGACACTTAACAGACTGAGCCACCCAGGCGCCCTCATTCTCATCTTCTCAAGGGCTTCTGCTTCATCAATCATTCGTCGCTTCCAGATGATTTCCATCTGTATACCAAGGAGCACCCATCTGTCTCATCCTCAAAAACACTCTTTCCACTCTGTCTCCCCCACCAAATAATGCTCCTATTGCTTTGCCTTCCTTCACAGCAGAAACTCTCCAAAGGCTTGTCTGTCGTCATTTTTTCCACTCCCTCTCTTCCCATTTTCTGTTCAACTAGCACCAATTGAGGTTCCATTTTGCAACTCTGCCAAAGCTGCTTTCCTCATCCATCCGACAACCCAGTGGTCACATCTCTGTCCTCATATTACTTGATCTCTCAGCAGCACCTTACACAGTTCATCACTCCTTCCTTCTTGGAAAACCTTCCTTGTTTACTTTCATGATGTCACATTCGCTAGGTTTTCTCCTTCTGCTCTGTCTCAATTTTCTTTGCTGATCCCCTTCTCTACCCAGCTTCCAAGTTTTGGAGGGCCCTACATCTCTGCTTCAGTTCTCTCTTCTGTCTACATTCTCTCTCGAGGTGAGCTTATTTGGCACCAAGGCATAAAGTACACCTATATGCTTATGGCTCTCAGATTTATATATCTAGCTCGGACTTCTCACCTTAGCTCCAGGTATAACTGTTACCTACTTGATATTGCCAGCTCTATAACTAATGGGAATCTCAAACTTAATGTGTTCAAAACACATCTTCATTCCCCTTAGCTCAAAAGTCACCTCCTAACAAACGCCTTCCTGGACCACCATATTCAAAATAGTTCTCCCCTATCACTTTCTATCATAACATTTGACTGTATTTCCTTAAAAACCTAAAATGGTCTTGTTGGTTTGTTTACTAACACGTTTTCTGTCCCCTCACGCTGGAATGTATGCATCTGAAAGTCAGGAACCTTGACAGACTGTTTTGCTTACCATTATAGTCCGGCCTCGTAGCACAGTGCCTGTCATATGGTAGGTGCTTAATTAGTATTTGTTGAATCAGTGTTCATTGAAAAGGAGAAGTTGGAGATAGAGAGGGGATAAGGAAGCATGCACATGCAGATGGGATTGTGGATTTACTGTTAGGACAGTAAGGGACTTCCTGTCTGATGGTTCCTACTCCCTCTGGGAAGTCATTTGCCAGAGAAGTAGCAGGGAGGAGAGGCTAGTGGAGGGTTTTGAGTCTGAAGAGAATGGAGGTTTGAAGTTGTGATGAATAGGAAATAGGGCTGATTGTGGAACCAGAGAAGGATTTTTTTGAGTAGAGCTGCAGGCCCCTTTTCAGTAGGAGAACCAATGTCTTCTCCAGCAGCGTGGATGTAGGAACAGAGACTGTGGACCATTGGATTGATCCAGGTGGGATTGTGTCTGGCAGGTGGGAGGAAGGACAATGGAACAAAAGTAGCTGAGGATGTTTGCAAGAGAGTGGTCAAAATGCTAGAGCTGAGCTAATTGGTGAAGAAGTTGAAAGAAAGACAAGGGCTGAGAGATAAGGGAGCAGTAGGCTGAGCTCCACGAGAGCAGGGATTGTTTATCCCATTCAAAGCTGTATCCCCAGTACTTAATGCCTTGTTTGTGGTAGATGCCTACTGAATATTGAATGAATGAATGAATTCAGTCATTAGGGGTCTCAATGGAATTGGACAGTATAATGTAATTGAATGAGAGAGAGAGAGAGTTGGAAAGATGTGAGGTTGTGGGAGATTAAAGTTAAGATGTTGGTGAGATGGCAATTCTGGGGGATAACGAGGTCCATTTGTGACCCTGAGAGTGGGTGATTGGAGCAGAAAAGGAGGTCACCGGAGATGAGTAGGCCAAAGGAACAAAAAGCCAGGGATTTGCAATGGGGCTCTCACATTCACGTGGTCCCAGATTTTGACAAGTCTAGAAGTGGTATGACAGACTGAATGAAAGGGAGTGATTGAGAAATTCAGCAACTATGGTCTGAAAGACACAGTGGAGAGTAAGGAAGGGACCTACTCCACTGCCAGATGCAGAAGTACTTGTGGGTGGTGGGAATGATAGGGAAGGATCTCTGAGGAGAGGCCTATAGGAGAAATGGAGTTCTCAGGAGCGAACCGTTTTCAGTTAAAGAAGGTAATGTGGGAGGCCTTCTCTTTGGGTTGTAGGGCTATTAATCCCTAGAACTGGGGTTCCAGTGGGTCCAGTTGAAAAGGATGGGAGGGAGGGGAGCAGTGGAAAGTTGAGTAGCAGAGCAGAAGCTTAGAACAATGTGAAGGAAGTACTGAGAGAAAAGAGATGAGCAGGGACACCTGGGAGGCTCGGTTGTTTAAGTGTCTGCCTTCAGCTCAGGTCATGATCCCGGGGTCCTGGGATGGAGTCCACGTCGGGCTTTCTGCTCAGCGGGGAGTCTGCTTCTCCCTCTTCCTCTGCCCCCCCCACCCCCGCTCACTCTCTCTCTCTGTCTCTCTCAAATAAATAAAAATAAATAAAATCTTTTTAAAAAAGAAAAGAGATGACCAGAGGCATTCATTTCCAGGGTGGTGACTCCTAGATAACAGGAACATGAGGCCCATTGGTCCCAGTTGCCGGTACTGCCCGGTGACCTAGTCTCAGCCATGGCCCTGTTGGACAACAAGCTCCGTGAGGTTGGGCATCATGTCCACTGGTCACGATTCTCATCACAGTTCTGCTGACTGGATGGAGGAGCACACAATGCCTGGCCCCTTGTAGGTACTTGATACAGGCCAGCACCATTTTATTCCTGGTATTTTATGATGGATTGACTTATTTATTAGCACAAGTGACATGGCCTTGGAGAAGGTTTGTTACCAGGCATTAATGAGGCTTGCGAAACCCCAAAGTCCAATTAAGACTCCTCACAGGTGACTCCAATTTAGGAACACTACGAACCTAATCCCACGAACTGTACTCCTGTCTGAGGTAAGGAGTGGGAATCAGAAAAATAAGAATCTGTGTTTAACTGGTCCCACTTCTGGGAGAGACATCTATGATGGACACAGAACCGTGTTGCCCAGGTCCCGCTTCAAGGGCAGACTTGTTGCCCCGGATGCCGGGAATGCTGTCGGTGAAAACCTTTCTTTAGCCGTCAGCTCCCTTGGAGATTGCCTCAGCTAGACAGTCACCTCACCTGACGTTAGGCCCTTGGTCAGGTGTCCCACAGCCAGTCACTGGAGCAAGGGCATTTATGAAGGCCTCCCTTGGGCCCAGGGCGGGACAGCTCTGAGGGGTCAGTGTGATGCCAGAGCTCACCATTGAGTTAGCCCGAGGCTCTGTGGTCCCTGCATTGCTGCCCTTTTCTCCTTCTACTGAAGCCTATTTCCTTCCCTCTCTCCCTGGGGCATTCCCTAATAAATATCCTGCTCACCAAACTCCACCCCAGAGTGCTTCCTGGGGGGCACCTGTACCCACAACTACACCTTGATGATGCAAGTTTCACAGGCTCACATGCCTTCAGGGCCATAGCGGGCAGTATACGTGGATGAAGCTGGTTGAGTTTACTGCAACAGGGAGTGGTAGGGAACTAGGTAAATTGGAGAAATTGTGCCCCACCTACATTTTTAAAAATTGAAAAACAAGGAGGGGCGCCTGGGTAGCCCAGTCTGTTAAGTATCTGAATCTTGGTTTCGGCTCAGGTCATCATCTCAGGGTGGTGGGATCCAGCCCCATGTGGGGCTCTGCGCTCAGCAGGGAGTCTGCTGGGGATTCTCTCTCTCTCCCTCTGCCCTTCCCCCCTACTTGGGCACGCACACATGCGCGCCCACACCCACTCTCTCTCTCTCTCTCTCTCAAATAAAATAAAATATTTTTGTTAAATTTTTTATTTGTTTATGATAGAGAGAGACAGCGAGAGAGGGAACACAAACAGGGGGAGCTGGAGAGGGAGAAGCAGGCTTCCTGCTGAGCAGGGAGCCTGATGTGGGGCTCAATCCCAGGACCCTGGGATCTTGACCCGAGCTGAAGACAGACCTTAATGACTGAACCACCCAGGCACCCCAAAATAAATAAAATCTTTAAAAGAAACTTTGAGGGCGCCTGGGTGGCTCAGTGGGTTAAAGCCGCTGCTTTCGGCTCAGGTCATGATCTCAGGGTCCTGGGATCGAGGCCCGCATCGGGCTCCCTGCTCAGCGGGGAGCCTGCTTCCCCCTCTCTCTCTGCCTGCCTCTCTGCCTCCTTGTGATCTCTCTCCCTCTGTGAAATAAATAAATAAAATCTTGAAAAAAAAAAAAGAAACTTTGAAAAAGAACACCGTGTACTCCAGAGAGTGTGTGTGAGCTCAATCCAGCCTGCGGGCCTCCTGTATATGATCTGTGCTGTATTATTTTATTTTTTCAAGATTTTATTTGTTTGTTTGCTTATTTATTTAATTTTTTAAAAAAGTGGGTTCCACACTAGGTATGGCCTGAACTCGTGACCCTGAGCTCAAGACCTGAGCTGGGATCAAGAGTCAGATGCTTAACTGACTGAGCCATTCAAGCCCCCCAAGATTTTATTTTATTTTGAAGCAATCTCTGCACCCAATGTGGGGCTTGAACTCACAGCCCCAACATGCAGAGTCGCATGCTCTACTGACTAAGCCAGCCAGGTGTCCCTATGACCTCTGTTTTAAAGGTGTGTTCTCTTCTTGGTCAATTACTATTCCATACCTTGACCACCCAACTTGGAACCACAGGATCCCACTGAGGTACTGCTTGCCATGAGGCCCATCTCAAACCAGCCTGTCTCTGACCTTTACCTTATTTTTTTTAAGATTTTTTATTTATTTATTCAACAGAGAGAGAGATCACAAGTAGGCAGAGAGGCAGGCAGAGAGAGAGGGGGAAGCATGTTCCCTGCTGAGCAGAGAGCCCGATGCGGGGCTCGATGCGGGGCTCGATGTGGGGTTCGATCCCAGGACCCTAAGATCATGACCTGAGCCGAAGGCAGAGGCTTAACCCACTGAACCACCCAGGTGCCCCTCTCTGACCTTTATCTTAAATCCTAACATTCGCCATGGTCTGAGAGTTGCCTTGCCCTTCCAACCCCTTCCCTTGTATGCCTTCTAGGTTGTTTCCAGCTCTGTTGTGTCTTTTTGGAAGAACAGCCCAGTATTGTCAGGGGCATGAGCTAACAATGCAGGGCCTGGAGAGACAAGGATGCAAGGATGCAAGGGCTTCGGCTTTACATGCATGGGCCAGTGGGGAACAGACACCAAAGCTCCTTTTGGATGTGAGTTGACCCTGAAATACAGAGGTTGCTACCTGCATGGTGGGGATCATACCCTTTTTGAGCAATGGTGATAGGAAGTGATCTGGGCCACATCTGGTCTGTGTTTTGTTCCCCCCCCCCCAGCCCAGACTCACTCTGGTCTGCCCTGCTGGATGGCTTCATCGAGCCAGAGAACAAAGAGGGAGTGCGTACCCTGAGCACAGTTGCCATGGCAACCTCCTCCTCTCAGGAGCCTGGCAACGGCTGCCCACTTCACCAGAGCCCCACCTCATCTGCGGCCCCTTCCATAAACGGTTGTATTCAAATCCCTGAGATGAAGTCCTTGAACATGAGCCTTGAACACGTTGAGCTCAGGTTTGCCGTGGGTGGGCCAGATGCCTGCGAGACATGGTGTCCTGCATTATCGGCTCTGGGATCTCAGGGGTTTGTGAGAATCAACCCCCCCCCCGTGTGGGGGCCCCACAGTTGTGTGGTCGGTGACATAGGCCCTCAACCCGGGCTTAGTGTCTGAATAAAGGGATCACTGCTACAATGAAAACCAGAGGGTGAGACAGAAAATGATTTTTAACAGAAACAATTTATTTGGAGAAGACACAAACAGCTCTAGCTATATAAAGAATATGCTTCAATTGCTGGTAGCAAGCCAGTATGGAATGCTTAAAAGAAAGAGAAAAAGGAAGAAAGAAAAAAGAAAGACAAGAAAAACCCTTTGTCATATCACCCCGCAGAGGGCTTCCTTCCATTGTGTGTGAGAATTCTAAAAAAGACTGGAATGATGATCTCTCCTAGTTCCTGCTGCTTCTTGAAATTTTTATCCAGGGACGCTGTCTCTTCACTGGGGGAGTGGCCTTATCTCCACCCTCCAGTTTAGGACATTGGTCTGTAAATTCCGGTCTCCCTTATGTTTCTTAAGTGTGTTGTTGGTATTTAATAAGCACTGCATGCAAATGTGACAAAGTCTGTCTCCTGACTACACACAGTAGGACTAGAGAAACCTCCTTCCTCCTTTTGCTTTCTGCAGGGTAGCTCTTCTGCTGCCTTAGAGTTCAAGGCATAAGCCTGGTTCCCCTCCTCAGTCTGGCGATCTTAAACCAAAGGCAGGAAGACACTGTTTCACGGATGCTTTCATGTAGGGAGACCCTGAAAGGTACTCACTCACGCCTCTGACTTTTTAAAATTTAGTTTTCAGTAACTGGGGAGATCCCTGGGCTCAAATGACAGGAAGCAAGCGGAAAGGTTCTAAGAAGCAATTTGCTTCGATAAGAAAAACTGCAGCCTCAGAGGTATGTCTGAGTGACTGAGTTCCTATCGAATGAAAGTCCTAGTGCTCTGTATGTCAGCTTGTCCACAGTTGTCACAGAGGAGTTTCTTCAAATGGCTTCCTGAGAGAAGCCGGCACAAACCAGCAGAAAGAAGGGTTCAAAAGACGAGAAAAAGGGAAAGGCTTCCGGAGCCCCCACCATCCCCTTCTCCTTGACCAGATGTAGACCTGGACCAGAGACCTGATGAAAACAGTGGATGTTGTGTGTGTGTGTGTGTGTGTGTGTGTGTGTGTGTGTGTGTGTGTGTGAGAGAGAGAGAGAGAGAGAGAGAGAGAGAGAGAGAGAGACGGAGAGAGAGAATTAGTCATTAGTCAATGGGGCCTTCACAGTCCCAGTGGAGAAACCATGCTCACATGCACAGACACACACCTTCCTCACTCATGGTCCTCAAGGCTTATGTGAGCAAATGGGAAAAATGTGAATCTGAGCTTTGGACTTCTAGGTAGCATGAGAGGTAGAGATGGGCACGAGATGGAGAGACTTATGAAAAAGGTTTAGGGAATCTTCTTCTTCTTCTTCTTCTTCTTCTTCTTCTTCTTCTTCTTCTTCTTCTTCCTCCTCCTCCTCCTCCTCCTTTCTTTTTTAAAGTGAGGTCTAGGCCCAATGAGGGGCTTGGACTCACACCCCTAAGATCAAGAGTCGTATGCTCTACCAACTGAGCCAGCCAGGTGCCCCTACGGAATTCTTTTAAAGGTTCAGAAACAGGAGGCGTTGGTGTGCCACATGTTTGCTAGGTGTGCTGCTGCACAGGGCATCCCAAGGAGTCCACCCCCTTGGGCCTGGGGGCCCAAGAGGCAGGGGGTTTAGGCAGGTAAACAGTGTGGGCACAGAATACTTTCTATACCTTGTTGGTTTTCTTGCTGGGGCTAAGTCTAGAACAGATCCAAATGGCATTATAGAAAATGGACACATGGGCATTCTGGGATTTAAAACCAACCATGGGGACCAAGAGGGCTGGTGATTTTCCTAGGAAATTGTAGACTGGACTGGAACCTCATGACCTGGGCCACCAGACTTTCCAGAGACAGCCCTAAAGCCACAGTGGTAATATGGGGCAGGACAGGCCAGATGACCCACGGCAGGGGTGCCCAGTCACAGTTTGGGAGACCAGTGATGGGACAAAAGAAATAAGAAACCTCAGAAATCCATTCTTCCCTGACAGTTTACCCCAAAGTCGAGGAAGTAGAGGCACATTGGGTGACCAGGACAGGAGGTCTGGAAAAATGAACAAGGGTCTCTATACCAAGGTAGTCAGTGAGAGAGAAAGACAGAGGGAGAGAGATACAGGGAGAGGGAGCAAGAGAGAGAGAGAGAGAGGGAGAGAGGGAGAGAGAGAGAGAGAGAGAGAGAGAGAGAGAGAGAGAGAGAGAGCATGATGAAGAGCACCCTATTAAAGAGTCATGATTTGGGCGCCTGGGTGGCTCAGTGGGTTAAAGCCACTGCCTTCGGCTCAGGTCATGATCCCAGGGTCCTGGGATCGAGGCCCACATCGGGCTCTCTGCTCAGCAGGGAGCCTGCTTCCTCCTCTCTCCTCTCTCTCTGCCTGCCTCTCTGCCTATTTGTAATCTCTCTCTCTCTCTCTCTGTGTCAAATGAATAAATAAAATCTTTAAAAAAAAAGAGTCATGGTTTGACATATGCAGCCCTTCTCCACCCACTTCTGCGCAGACTGGTGTGACAGTGTTATAAGTAGATGGGAAGGCAGTGAGCCCCACCATCCAGCATAATACGTACTCTCTGGCCCTTTACCAAAAAAGTGTGTCGATCCCCCAGGTGGAGATCCCACCAATCTCTCAGCATTCCTGAAAACGGAAACCAGAGGAGGTCCAGTAGAAACGAGGGAACAATGGAAATAACTGGAAATACCACTCTATATGACTAGCAGGGCCCTAAAGGGACATTGCCTGCAGTTCCACAGAATAATAAATAAGGTATGCATGAACCATGAAAGGAAGCCCAAGAATAGCTAATGAGAGAGTCACACTAGGCAAAGAATGTTCCAGAAAAGAGAGTGCATGTAGAGCTCAGTACCGATTAGGGAATTCTGTTATTTTCTGATAAGATGGAGATAGAGTTTGAGCCCAGGGATTGACATAACATCAAGCTAGGTGAAGTTTCTAGAACACAACTAAAGATCTCATGAGCATCCAACAGTCTGAAATTATCTCATAAAGTTTAAGAAGGGAAGGATAAAGTAGATTCTAGGAAAGCCTATGTTGGTTTGCCCTACTTTAAATAAATACTAACTACAAAATTTCACACTAAAAAGAAGTAGAGACATTAGGGGACATTGGATTCTTTGTTTTTCAAAAGAAGTCACCAGGAGATTCCCCCACATAAGAGACTTCTCTACCAAAAAGCAGAATTTGATCTACAAAAATTCATTTCTCAAACATCTCTTAGGGAAAACATATACAAAGTAGGGAACATATACTGAATTTGGAGGGGAAATGAATGTTTCTAAATTAAAAATGAGATTTGTTTTTGAATTCAACTAAAGAAATCTTGAGCATTTTCCCTTAAAGCATAGATAATTAGTTCACTGAACTATCCGGGAAATTAATGTGTTGTAAAAGTAGAAGCCAGATGTGGGTCCTCTCTAAATGCAGTGCTTTAAATGCAAACACACTGGCCCCAGAGGCAGGAGATGTGGGATTGAGGCCAGACCCTGCTACTGTGTACATGACCTTGTGTAAGTTATTTGACCTTTCTGAGCCTCATGCGTAAAATGAGAGGTTGGTCCCTTTCAGTTCTAACATTCCATGACTACAGATAAATATAGAAATAAGAGCAATACAACAACCTAGAAATAAGAAATATTCCCCTAAGTAAGCTTTGGAGTCAGTAGAAAAGAGTAGCTGAAATATAATAAAAAGAAGAAAATTTTAACTACTAGCCAGAGTAAATATATCTCATTTAAAAATTAATGAAAAGATCTGTCATTTATAATTGATCGGGAGAGGTAAGAACATACAGACTGATATTTCTTCACCGTCATACATACAGAGGAAGAAATGAGTTTGGGGTGACTTATACAACGAGCACGATGCTGTGTCCACATGCATAACATCTTATAAAATTGGACGTTAAAAAATAAAAAGCTGAACACCACATAAGGAATAAGTTCCTATAAAGCTTGGCATGAAGGAGAAGCTGAGAGGGGTTAACTGGTTGTTCCAGTTCAGATTTTGTTGGTGGATTCGTTGATATCAAATTCCACCATGTAGGCAAAATCTTAAAATCAGAGCCCTCGTTGAGAACAGCCACCATGGTGAAGATGGGTATTTAAGGGTTGGCAATACCAAACAAACAGAACACTTCTTCCTTTTTCCTATCCGTGAATTACAAAAAAATAAAAATAAAAATAAACCCCAAACAGGCCAGATGTCCTGGCTAAGTCCAATCAAAGGTTTTGCAGGTTAGGCAAGTAGTTGATTCAATCTGATCTTTCTTAACACCAGACAAATAAATGTATACCTGACCGACACGACAATATACATTACTTGGCCAGACACTGACTGCTCTAATGACAGCAGAAACGACGGGAAAGGCTGGAACCATCTGGACAGTCATGGCTCTAGGGAGTCAGGGTCTTGAAGAAGCAACATCACTGGAATACACACACACACACCACACACACACACACACACACACACCAGGGCTGCTGCCGCTGCTAGTTCCAAGATCATGCTCTGAGAACCACTGGCCTCGATTTTGGGCTTTGCAGAACAAACATATATACATATTTCACACAACCCACTACTTATGCAAATATATTTTTGCTACACTTATTAAAAGTGCCTCAAATATTGTCTCTAACCATTTACTACTGTATTCCTATATAAGTCTGTTTCAGAATATTCTAGAACTTCTTTTCATGGCATTGTTTAAATTACAATTCTTGCTGCCCTTTGGCGAAGGCAGCTCTTTGTACCTCTTTTCCACTCTCCCGTCCTCTTAAATCCCTAATATCTTCGTGACTTACAGCTGAAACACAGGCAAAGGCTTCGGAGGGACTGGATGCCCTGGCGGAGATTTGGTCTTTCTCGCACGAAGCAGAAGTGATAGCACAAAACAAAAATAAGGGTCTGGGAAGCAGAGTCTTGTGTTCAGTAACGTTGTACCTCCGGGAAGTTTAATAATCACCACCAACACCAGGCGACCGACATCGATCAGACATTGATTGGACAGTTTCACCTTTCACGAGCGGGACGCAGTCTCACAAACCCTAACTCCTTGCATTCTTTTACTAAAATGATTAGTATGACTTCCATTTGTGTAAAAATGTCACTGTACAATATGAAGGATCTCGGCCTTCTCCGTGGCTTTCAGGAGCCATTTCTGAGAGCCTCTTGGTAAATGTGGAGCCTCTTGGTAGAGCTCCCTTGGTCCCTTGTGCAAGAGGACAGCTCTGCGGATCAGGACTCTATAGCCAACCACCGGCAATGTAATGAAATAATTCCGGGAGAGTACGGTATTTTCTATATTCTGGAGTTAGCTGTCAGGGAATTCGGCCCTTCCATAGTGAAAAATACACTTCGGCAACTAATTGGTGCCTAACATTCTACAAGCAGAACTTCAATTCCTTTGGCTTAAGGCTTTTCCCCTGTTACAATGCAAGCAACCCTCAAAAAAGGTAGGATTAAGCCTTACGCTGTCAAAGTAAAGGACTTCATCCCTTTCCTGAGAGCGTGTTTTTCTGAGCAAGGAGAACAAACGAGGAGGCACTCAGGAGAGTTGGTGCTGGGAACCAAGGTCTGGGGAACAGGGAGCAGAAAGAGAAGAGAGAGCATCCCAGTGGCAGGCCTCCAACTCATTCACGATCTTGCTGAAGGGCTGCCCCTGTCTGCATCCCTATCGAAATGGGGACTAACTTGCCACTCGGAACAGGTTGCTTGGAAATCAACCATGTTTTCTGATCATAGTGAAAGCTCTTTGAGTTACAGGCATACAAAGTTTGAGAGCAATGGAAAAAGAGACGGTAATAAAATACTTGGTGTAATGGCAGATAGGGAGTTATTGGTGGAACCACACTTGTGCACGGGAAGAAGATAAACTGATATTTACGAGGGTAAGGCATGTGCGAAGTCCCGAGAGTGGGCGCCTCATTCACATCACTCTGGTCCTGGCCCTGGCAGATCCAATTAAAGTGAAAACTAACTACCATGTTGACACACTTGGTGAGGATGGAAGGCTGCACCGGTGAGGAACAGAGAGCCCTGGCCATGAACTTGTCTTTTCTCAGGGGATAGTTTGTGAGGAAGAGGGCAGGTGCACGGACACATCTGCTCAGACAGATAGGTTACAGCGGGATCACGAGCTGATCCGTGTCGTCTAGAGAGTTAATTAAGATGGAGGTCCCGTGAAATGGGCATTGTAAGCCTTGTAGAATCTCCTCCATCTTTGCACATTCGAGGTACCTTCTGACTGACTGGTAGATTTGTGGTCGTTAGGCTAACACGAACTATTTCGCTACCTGTGGTCCTGCCTCCTCAAAGGGTACGCTGTAGGCTAGGGATGCAGGTCATGGGTGTTGGGGCTGAGGGACAAGTTGGGGCCCGGTGGGAGGCCCAGGCAAGAGATGAGGCAGGCAAAGGAGAGGAGGCACCAGCGAGGCTTCCTGTTGTACCAAGAATGGCTTGCTCTCCCCCTCAACATTTGAACCACAAACACGTAATGAACACCCACCTAGAGCAAAGCACTCCTAGCTACCCATTAACCAATCCTGGGGATGACTCCCTCTACTCGTGACTAGACTGAGGTCAGTCTAGCAGAGCCACCTGCGGCTATTGGCTGGAATCAGAGCAAACAAGAAGGATGGCAACAACTTGAATTGGAAGCTCACCTCCTGGGGCCAACTTCACTTCACTGAACCTCTTCTGATTTTCACCTTCAAAACCTGTTTTCGTTATTATCTGCACAAGTAACAGTGGCAGGGGCTTTCAGCCTGTCTTCTCCAGTCTTACCAGAGTAGGTGTACAAGGCAGCAAACACTGTGCTATGGGCCTCGGTGGGAGAGAGCGAGTTGGTGTTGTGATAATCACAGGGGTGAGAGAGGTTGAGTGTTAAGAGCAGGAAAGATGTTTGGTGTTATGGTCCTCACTGACTAACAAAGTCTACAGTTCGGTTGTTTGTTTGGGATTAGGTCCCCTGCTGCAAAATATTAAAGGAATATTTCTAGTCCTCGGTGTTCCCTCTGGCCATACAATCACCACCCCAAATCCTCCTGTGCTAATGTATGGCATTTAAGGGCCATAATAATGATGCAGAAGACGTTATAAGAATCCCAGGTTACAGACTGCTGCAGAGGAAAGCAAGACTCAAGGCAGTGTTACAACATAAAGGTGTATGGGCATTCAGCTTTAGAACCTTTTGGGAAAACCACCAGTGATAGGAAGGTGAGGGGAGAGGTGAAACCCGCTTAGAAGTAGCAAACGAGAAGCTTCTAGAAAAATCAGCAGAAGTAACAAATCCTATACTACGTGAGTCTCATGTTCAGCTTTATAGTTCAGCTGTTCAAAGTGGTTCCCAAGGAGAAGGCCCTGGCACCCTTTCACTTTTGTCAGGCCAAGGCACAAACACCCCTTCATTTCCCTACAGAGAAAAATGTTTCTGTCTTTTGGAATGCTGAGGCTGGGGCAGACAAAGTGTGGCATCCGTATGTAAATTCAGGCCAGGAATGAGTCTATTTTATGTCAGGCAAACCCCATGAAATTCGATCAGGACCTTCAAACCAAATAGTTGGGATGCTTTCAAAAGCAACTGGGTACTAGCTGCTTATTATTTTAAGCAGCCTCTGCCTAAACCAGGGGCAAGTGTGGATTGCAAAGAAGTTGGTGAGCCCACCCTGTACTCAGAAGTCTAGAATTCAGAACTGTACCAGCCAAGGGCCTAGGCCTAAGGCTTCTAAGCAAAAGGCCCAAGTCTCAACTCTCAGTGTAGTTTTTCAGCTGCTCTGTCGGCTAGAGTGTGGGCAGTGGAGCTAAGAGCTTGCTTCTCATTGGTGAGCGAGGCAGCCTATCAAAATGAAGAACTGTTTGTCTCTGGGGCAGTTTCTGCATCCTCCGGGAGGTTGGCCAATGAATCCGGTGAGGGGGGGTGATGGCGGTAGTGAAGGAGGAAGGGGTCCAGGAAGCAGGCTATAGTTTCATTTGACTTTTCTTTTCCCTTCTTGGTAACATGGACAATTAACCCTCCATTACTGGTCAACTAGTTTTTGTTCAATGCGTCGTCTGTTTTTTTCCCCCCAACCTCCCAGCAACCAGACATATGAAAATCAAATGAATCACTGCTCTTGCCCTGCTTAAAAAATTGGACTGACAAGAATAGTTAGCGCCTATAAGCTTGTGTGTGTGTTGGGGGTGAGGGTCACAGGGATTGTTCTGGGGCTCTGTCAGCATCCTATTTCCTCCAGCCCCTCCACTGCCCCACAGCATAATTAATTGAAATTTGGTCACATGGTGGACACTAAATGGCAAAAAAAAAAAGATAGCCCTTTTTTTTTTGCGTTATGGGCCACAACAACTTGCAAGGCAGCCTTTTAGGTTTTGGATATGTTCTTTTTAGTCCATACATTCTTGGCTTTGGAAGAGAGTAAGACTTCCCTTAAGTAAAACAAAAGCAATCACACACCACAGTCTAAACTGAAAGGAGGTGGACAAGTTACACTTACTTTCTCTCCTCCTTGAGCCTTTGATGGTGCTGTTCCTTCAGCTAATTACTTCCTGTAATGAAGGTTATATGCAAATGAAACGAGGGTTCTTAGAATGCAGCATGAGCTGGGCACTTATCCTAGCTATCCTTGTTAACAGACACTTGAAGAATCTCAAGGCACACGTATCACCTCGGCTGGATCTGAGAGAACGCATGGCTGCCTCGTTTGTTGGCCGAACTTGGTTCATCCAAAGCAACTCAGTCCTGACTCTTTCTAGCTAAACGGGTGGGGGGGGGTCTACATGTTTATCGAAACTCATCACCCTGTTCTCCGCGTAGACAATCAAACTGAAAAAGGCATGAATTTCAAGACAGAGTCACATTCATATTTTGCATGAGAAAAGCCAGCCAATCAACCCCATGCCAAAATAAGTGTACACCCCCAAACCTCTCTGGGGGGTGGGGTGGGGAGAGCTAGACTGCAGCTGAAAAGGCCTCAAAGTCTTTCTGCTTCTCCACACAGGGCCATCAAGGCCTTGTTCCGAAAGTGAATAATTGGCAATGGCACCCTACGACCCCCAGATTTGGCAGCACCAGTCGGCCCTCACACTGTGCTCCTCAGTGACAGAAGTCAGGGACGGAGCAACCCAGTCAGTGACCTAAAAGATGGCACAGGTGCTCTTGCACTTGAGAATTTCTCCTCAGGGCACAGCACTGGGTGAAAGAAGGAGAAAATAGGTAGTCAGTAACAGCAAGGTTGTTAAGTGTGAAAATGCAGAATGTCCGAAGGTGATTAAAGTGCCTGATGATTTTAGTTCTAGGTCGAGTGGCCTCTCTTCTGCTCTCCAGAGGGTGAATGGATAGAAAGGACATGTAGGCTCTTTTGTTATTTCCACGACTCCTTTCTAAAACCCTTCCTCTTCCCCTTTGTCTACTTAAGTTTAGTGACTAAACCCTGTTTGCTGAACCCCAGTCCTAGGTACTGGGGTTATCAGTGGTTTCGTAGTCTTTCGAAAATTGTGCAATAATTCTCCGAGCCAGTGGGTTAGTGGTCTTCAGCAGTTCGGCTGCTGAGGGACGGGACTTTGGGGTTGACTTGCTCCCCTTCTTCTGTAGCAAGGCCTTGAAATCGTCGTTTCTGCCAGCATCTAGGTTAGCAGTGCTGCTTGATCCTGCAGAGGCAGCTGTCTCACTGATTGGAGAATCAGCTGGGTTCTTCCCGGGTGAATGGGAGCTTGGTCTGCTGCCGCCTGCAAAGGCCTCCCCAGGCTCTTTCCAGCCAAGCAGCTTTCTTTTGGACCTAAATAAGAGAAAGTTTGCTTTGAGCGAATTCAACACGGCAGACATTTCCTAACGCCTCATATAACTTCACGAAGGCCAGTGACATGATCTGGAAGCTTCTACAAAGCAGCTTTGTGAGCAGTTGCACGGACCATCTCTCTCTCTCTCTCTCTCTCTCTCTCTGTCTCTGCTAAGTCCTCAGAGTCCCCTGCCTGGCTCCCTGCCTCTTACCCTCCTTTCAATGCACACAGCTGGAGGGCCTGCAGGGTTCTGGGACCGAGGAAGAATTTAAGGAGTTAAGGCTAGTCGTTGGTAACTGACTCAAGACAGCCTGAGGGAACTGGCGCTCCCACAGCTCTGGGAACTGGGCACTTTCTAGTTTTCCTCACCCCAAGCCCCTAGTCTGTGCCTCTGTCCAAGAACGGGGGGCTCCCCGTCCGGTCCCCCTTTGCCTCTGTTCCTGCTCTGATACCCGCCTCGGTGCCCCACTGCACTTTTTTAAAATTATTTTTTATTAGCATAGAATATATTATTTGTTTCAGGGGTACAGGTCTGGGATTCATCCGTCTTACACAACTCACAGCGCACACCACAGCACATACCCGCCCCAGTGCCCATCACCCAGCCGCCCCATCCCCACAGCACTCCTTGCTAAGATTTGTTTGGTACAAGGAAGCCTGTGAAGGGTTAAATGTGTCTGTCTGTAGACAGAGCTGCGAGAGAGCAGATGGAGCCACAATAGACCCTGCGGTTGCTAGGAGACGAGGGGCCTCTCACTCGGCACCTGGTTCTCCCTTCCCGGCCCCTCCTCCACTTCACCCAAAGATGTCAGCAAATTGCATCTGCAAGGCCTCGGACCACCGTTCCCACATGTGGGTATCTGAACTTAGTCTCCAGATTTCAATGCTCATGGCTGCTTAGAGGTCTCAAAAGGGCAGGCATTTCCAATAGGAATTAAGAAAATGGGTCTTGACCTGTGTATCACGGTAAACAAATCTTCTGTTGTGCGTGAAGCCACAAACACGTCATCGTCATCTTCAGCAATCCATTCGGCTGTTTTATCACTGATGACACTTTTTTCTCCAGTGCTTGGTTCCACAGAGCTCCCTAGGCATAAGTACCAGAAGAAATTAAATATTTTGAGCACAATAGTTAGGAGAAAAAACATTCTCATATGAATCTCATTTGATGTTCAAAGCAACTCCGAAAGGGCTGCTGAGCAGAGACCCTTAATGTCTCCATTTCACAGAGGAACACGATGTTCCAATGATCCAAAGGTTAATGTTTGGGCCAAGGTGGCCTGAGTGGTGAAGATCAGCATGGGTCCTTGTTTTCTCATGGCTTTTCCATTACAACAGGTTCCCCGAGCATTCTCTTGCTTTGAAAGCGTCATTTTTAAAAAATCAAAGAGCCAAGAGTAATCTAAAGCAATGACTCAACCAGTAGGTGGGAGCGGGACCTATCTGAATCTCAGAGGGAGCCTGTGGAGTTTGACAAAGCATATTCTAAAATTACCTGTGGCTTTGATTTGTTTGCCTGTTCTAGTCTTTATGATTTAACCTCTGCTGAAAGCCCAAATCAGCTTACCGAAGGTCATAAGATTTTTCTTTAATTTTACTTATTTATCTGAGAGAGAGGGGAAGGAGAAGCAGAGGGGGATGGAGAGGGACTAGGGGACTGGCAGACTCTGCACTGAGCAAGGAGCCTGGACAATGCAATATGGGGCTTGATCCCAGCACCCCGAAATGTCAGGATCATGACCGGAACAGAAACCAAGAGTCAGACGCCTAACTGACGAGCCACCCAGGCGCCCCAGGAAGGTGATAAGATTTTGATGTTTGGTGTTAAGGGTTCAAAAAAAAGATGAAAAACACGGATGGGACAATCTATTAAATGAAATAGGCGGTCCACAAAAGACCAGTGTGGTGTGATTCCACTTACATGAGCTCCCTGGAGAGAGTCAGATTCATAGAGACAGAGAGTAGAAGAGTGGTTGCCAGGGGCTATGGGGAGGGAAGAGTGGTGAGTTATTGTTTAGTGGGTACATACATTGCAAGATGAAGAGCGCTCTGGAGATGGAGGGCAGTCATTGTGGCCCAACATGGAGAATGTATCCAGTGGTACTGAGCTGTACACTTAAAACGTGGTGAATGTGGTCAACTTCACGTTATGTGTATTTGACCACAATTGAAACAAAAAAGGGACATGAAAAAACAACCCCCCGAAAGGATGAGAAAGATTATCTAGCCTACTCTTATTGTCCTGGGAAGCACCAGCCTCAGAGAATCCAAGCAAGCGAGCTCCCTTCCCTCTAGAAAGCACTAAGAAAGGGTGCCGCTGGAAACCTATGCCACTGCTTTCCGAGGCCCGCGAGCCGGCCGCGGTACCGGAACTCAGTCTGGGAGGGTACTGAGTCCCGTGCATGAAACTGAAATGAATGTGGCTAGCGAAAAGTGCTGTCCAGTGAGGCAGAGAGACAGTTCCTAGGGCAGGGGATGCATGCCTGCCTAGGCAGGTGGGCTCCTAAGGCCCTAGGGCGCTAAGACCTAGTTTGATTTTATTCTCTCCATCCCGGGTGTCCCAGGGTGGACTGGCCCACACTGGGCCCTGGAGAGCCATTCCTGCCTGGGCCACTCCTGATCCCAAGCGTTAGCGAGCCCTCTTGGGAAGAACCCCAACCCTCAAGAGATGCCTCTTACTGACCCAGTTGTCCGGGACTCAGGATCATTATTTGGGGGGGGGAGGGCATTTGCTTCTGTCTCTGGCACTCCGTGCTCACCCTCATCTTCCCTGGGATTGAAAGGAAAAGCCAGCAGACAGTTTACTAACCTAGAGGACTTGCCTCCCTTTCACCTTCAGCCTGCAGTGGTAAAGTCGTCCTCGTACCAGGGGACTGCAGGTGGTCACTGGTGGGGGGACCCTTGACTTCTTCCTGCAGGGTGATGATGGGGCTGAGAGGCAGTCTCAGCTCGGCCCTGTACGCCTCCATGTGAGCCGTGGGTGAGGTGAGAGGCAGGTACAGCACGCTGGGTTTTTTGGGGACGGGAGGTGGGATCTTGCCTTTCTTTCTCTCCGCTTCTTCCTGGCTCTGGAGGCTGATTCTTTCAGGCAGGGCTCTCGCCTTAGGGCCCCCGTCTTCCATGGTGCCCTGGGGAGGTTGCTGTGTTCCTGAGAAGAAAGCACCAGAGGAACTGGCAAAAGGTGTGAGAGCTAGAGACGAGGGGAGAGACGAGGGCGCTGGCGGCTCCCCGGGGCTTCTGCCCTCGGGGAAGCTGGAGGGCTTTGGTTTCCACACCACCGTGTAGATGTCTGGAGGGAGTGGCCGCGTGGGTTGAGCTGAGCTCTTGGGGGTCATGGCCAAGGTCGGGGAGATGAGTGGACACTCCTCGGGGACGGACGGTGGCTTGTGGACCAAGCTCGGAGGCCTTCGGGCCACGGGGGGCTTCTCGGCTATGGGAGGTTTCATCTTTCTCTTGGGCAAGGTGAAGACTTCCGTGGCTGTGTCCTCAGCATAATCAGGGCTCTCAATGTCATCTTCTGGCTCGGACTTGCTGACTGACCTCAAGCGCACGGAACGGAGGTCAGACTGAGTGACCATGGGCATAACGGGCTGGTTGGGGCTCGTCTTCTGGGCCAGCTTGGCCCCAAAATTGGTATCTGAGTGATGCCGGCTCACCTTGGTTTTGCCTGGGAGGGAGATACTCATTCCAGACAGATCCAGGTTGGTCGAAGAGGTCAACGGCAGGTCAAACGACAGCCGCGACTTGGACATTTTCTCCATCGGCGAGGTCGGGGGGAG
This sequence comes from Ailurus styani, assembly GCA_002007465.1. Classification (NCBI taxonomy): domain Eukaryota; kingdom Metazoa; phylum Chordata; class Mammalia; order Carnivora; family Ailuridae; genus Ailurus; species Ailurus styani. Next base: position 246,485 of record LNAC01000928.1, read on the forward strand.
CGATGACTTCCTCTCAGGGACCACCGGACGCACCCGGACGCTGCCACTCGGAGGGGGCAGGTGGCCCAGGGTCAAGGACATGGAGACGGTGGGTGTCGGGGTCTCTGACTGGCTGGAGTAGCCACTGGATGGTGACATCAGCCTGGCGGGCCTTCCTGGGGAGGATACCTCCCTGGCCTCCACCTCGATGGAGAGCTGGGACGGTGTTGTGGCTCTGGACGTGGACGGGGAGGCGAGAGACTCTGAGCTGCCCTGAACTTGGCTGCACTCGATGACTGTGGTGCCAGTGGCGGTGCTGGAGCTGGACAAGGACTGGTAGGTGTCGCCAGACTTCCAGTCAGTGAGATACCAGTGGTGGGAGAACTGTGTGCCTTCCGGATCTTTGAAGGTTGGCACGGCTGGGTGACCCTGAGCATCGGGGTGGGACGAGTGATGCCCTTGGTGTTCCAAGGAGAGGCAGAGGCTCCTGGGCCTCTGGTCCTTGGGCAGCGCTGACCCACCTTCTGGCGAGAGCACCGGCTCATCTTTGACCAGCGAGACGCTGCGCATGGGTGGGGAAGGCTTCTTCTTGGCCTTTCTGAGCGAGATACTCTTGGATCTCTGTCTCCTGTGCTGGGCCTCCTGCTGGGCGCCGAGGGAGGTGATGTTGTCGGCACTGTTACTGCCCTCAGAACTCGTACTGGCGTAAGGCGGGGCACAGGCCTCACCAGCCTTCTGTTCCTCCTCGTAGTTCACCTCCGTGGCGCCCGAGTCTGTGGGCACAGACAGCGACCGCTCCCGGAACCTGATGCCCCCCCCCGGGCCCGTCTCCAGCCTCGAGGTACCGCCAGTGAGAAGGCCCATCTTGGAGGGTCGCTCCGACGCTTGCTGTCGTTGGGGAGGGTGCTCGGAGTAGCCAGCCGACCCACTGCATCCCGCGGGGTTATCACGCGTGACCAAGAGGGTAGCAGCCTCCTTGGGAACCGGAGGGGGCAGCACGTGCAGAGAGGCCCAAGCATTGCCCGAGGAAGGATTTCTTCCGTGTTCACCGGCTCGACTGCTCTGGCTGGCGGCACTCAGAGTCATGTAGGTAAAAGTATCTCCCTTCCAGGAGGCAGAGAACGTCGATTCTGTCGGCCCGTTGTAAGAACTGGGGGCGCTGTACACCATTCCCACGCTCTCCATGCCAGGGCGGTCTGTGGCACCGCACGCCTGGAGAGGTTCCTCCAGGTCACTAAGAGGACTCCTCAGTCCTGGGGAGGTGAGATTTGGGAACTGAGCTTCCTGGTCGACTGCAGCTCTTCCATGCACACCTTCTGGGGCGGAACGACTGGGCCTGATGTCTGAGGTGGCGACGCGGGCCACGCTGCCTGCCAGCCTGTTGCCGTGACCTGGAAAAGGTAAACACAGAGAATGAGTCCTGCCGCCGGGGATCCCCCTCGAGGTCCTCCTCTCAAGACAGGAGCACCGAAGCTTTGCCAAGAAGCATCTGCCAACAGTTTGGTCGGGATTCCTTGGTTCTTCCTCTCCCTAGATGAGGATGCTGGGGAAGTTGGGTCCTTGCCCATCTCCACACGGTGAGTCATGGGGTGCCTGCCCTTGAATTGTCCAGGAGGCTGCCAAGGCCTTGCCGGCTTTAATTATTCCTTTTGGGAGCTCAAGTGGCATGTGGGGCTACCTGGGGTTTTTCCCTCTGAGCTTTCAGCCCAGGCTCACGAGCCATCCCAGACCTCAGTGCTCCCCCTCTCCTGAGACGAGAGCAGGGGCTGTGGAACTGCCAAAGGACAGCGCGTGGGACTTTTGGCCCTGGCAACGAACCTGGAATAGGCCACAGCTGGCAAGTTCAGAGCCTGGTCGCATTTTTGGCACCTGGCACTTTTTAGCTTTGCCCCACAGGAGAGACTTAGGATGATCCACAGATGTGGGGAAACCATTGCGATGTCCGAAGTCCCTAAAGATGTTCTCATCTACAACAATCATTACTGTCCTATCTCTGCTGCTACTACGACTATAATAAATTTATAAGAGAAGCCACCATCCCTTGAACACCCACCACGTACCAGGCACAGGGCAGGCCAATTATATGTAACAGCTCTAATCTGCACGACAGCTCCGGCAGCTGGGTATTACTAGCCCCAGTTTACAGATGAAGGCGCTGAGGCTCAGAGAGGTTATGCAGATTGGCCAAGGCCTCATGGGTTTATTAAGTGGAGAGACCGGGACTTGCATCCATCTCTTTTTGGTCTGCGCCCATTGGCTGGCTTCCATTTAGGGAGAGTAATGGCTCTTTTAGGTTGACGCGTTTCGCAATGGTTCCTGCCTTGATCTATCTGCTTAACCCTGACACATGTGGCTCTATTCCATGTAGAATGGGAAACAGTAACATAATGAATTTATTAGCCTGGGGAGACCTGCTTTCCACATTCGGTTGACACCCTTGACAAAGGGCCCTTGGTTATCCTTAATTACCACATCGACTTTTTTTTTTTAGGACATCCAAAGCCTCCCACCCC
>LNAC01000928.1:263640-306770 GCA_002007465.1 Ailurus styani
AAATAAATAAAATCTTAAAAAAAAAAAAGAAAATAAACAAAAACTTTTCAAGGGCTCTCCTTCCTCTGTTGGGAGACTTGGGGATCTGATTCTGGCATTCTTCACTGTCTGGTCATAAACTACCCATGCCACCTCATCTGCCCATGCCATCATTCTTCCCTCTTCCATTCAGTTCAAACCCCAGACATCCTGAATTACACTCCCTTCTTTCCTTAGGTACCAGGCCCTTTCATGCCTCTGGGCCTTTGCACACCCTATACTCTCTGCCTTAAGAATTCATCAGCACTCCTGGCCCCACTACAACTGGCCATCTTCTTAGCTCAAAGCCCACTTCCACCACAAAGCTGCCTTTGCTTCCCAGACAAACTCTTGCCCTTCTGAGCTCTCCCTTGCTTCCCTGCTCCCGACCCTTCTGTGAAGCTCTAGTTCCACCTGGGAGTGGAGGCTGGTTCACCATCCCAAGTGAATTTGTTGCTGTGAGGCTGCTTGCTGTTTAGTGTGAGAACATGCGTTCATCCCCCTTGCAGGTGGGGGCTGCCTTGGCCATAGACTTTGGAAGGAGTACTGGCCTCCTAAGTTCTGGCTGAGGGCTGAGGGTAGCCAAGCACTGTGTTTCCACACATCCCAATCAAGCTGGAGGTGTGGACAGTTGGAAAAAGTTGGCCAAGAGAAAGCAAGAGTTTGCAGAGCTGGTTGTTCATTCCCAACCGACCACCTACCAGTGGCCCCCATCTCGCTCCCTCTCAGCAGTGTGGTGGAGAGAAGCCTCCACTGGGCTTGAGGATTGCACAGACCTGGCTTTGAATCCTGGCTCAGCCACTTCCTTGTTGGATACCCTTGGGTTGGTTATTTCACCTCTCTAAGTCCCATTTCCATTTTCTAAAATTAGAGATAATAATAGTATACATTGGCGAAATAATCGATATGAACCAACAGCAATAAAAATCGCCAATACTTATTAGCACTTATTACTTCTTGGGCACTAAGTGCTTTCCATTTATTAACTCGCTGAATGATTACAACAACCGTATAAAGTAGGTAGTGTTCTTAGTCCCCATTTGGCCGGTTAAGAAATGGCATGGATATGGGGGTGACTGGGGTGGCTCAGTGGGTAAAGTGTCTGCCTTCAGCTCAGGTCATCATCCCAGGGGCCTGGGATCGAGCCCCATGTTGGGCTCCCTACTCAGTGAGGAGCCTGCTTCTCCCTCTCCCTCTGCTCCCCTCCCCCGTTCATGCACTGGCTCTCTCTCAAATAAATAAATAAAATCTTTTAAAAAAAAAAGAAAGGGCATGGATAGTTTAACTTGCTCAATGCCATAGCACTAGCATGCAAGTGCTTTTGAGCCCTCCAGTAATACAAGGAAAATTCTGTGGATCAGAAATGAGGCCAGTGGAGCAGGAGAGCGCCAAGATCAAGGGGGGGGGGTCTTAATCTCCTTTAGGTCAAAGATCCCTCTCAGCAGTTTGGTGAAGCCGCTTCTCAGGATAATGTATTCAGGTGCATAAAATAAAATACATGGAATTACAAAGGAAACCAATCATACTGAAAGGGTTCTAAAATATTTTTAAGAAATTGTGGTAGAGCTATATGACTGCTTTAATAATGCATCAAATCACAAGAGTTAGTGGCACAGCTAGAGGTAGAAGTTTCGAAGAGATGATGAGCATAAGTAACTCTTTTTGAGATACGATTGTAATGTGATATGAAAATGTTTGTGATTTCCATTGGGGCTAAAGTAACAGATATTGCTAATACTATTATGGCTTATTGCCTACACTCCAAATTTGAGGAAATGCTAAATTTCCGTTCGAGCTTAGTAGGGGAAAAAAGATCAAGTTATTTTCCCATCTGAGTTCATAGATCCCCCCCTAGATTCTCTCCACCCAGCCCTTTGAGGTGCACAGAGCTCAAGTTAAGGAGCCCTGCCCTTGGGTGTCAGAGGAAAGACAATGGCTGTACTGTCTGCCATGAGGAGAAGCTGGGGGCTGGCAGAAAGACAAGTGTGTGGTTTCTCTTTCAAGAACTGTTTACAGAAATCATGAAGTCTGGCAGCTCCCTCTTCCTCTTGGTCCTGAGTCAGCAGCCCGGGGTGGGGCCGAAGCTATCACACTTGGTTTGAGTTTGAAGCTCACCACACACCCATCCCTAAGAGTTGATTTGTGGCCACTTCCTTACCAATGAAGGCTTGGTGGGTTTTGCTCCATTTTACAATTTGCACCTGCTCGCACACACAGATATCTCATTAATCTGGAAATAATCTTTCAGTGGCCATTTAATTAGCTCCAAGACATTTTCTGAGCTCGTGGATTCTGCTACCCTGGCATCCCGGCCAGGTTTTAGGGCTCACAGCAAGAAGGGGAAAGAGTACTAACTGTGCCTCCAATCCCAGAACAATGGTCAGAATCGAAGCTTTCCCAAAATACCAAATGCTTTTTTTTCCTGACTTCCTGACTTTGCCACCTGTCAGCTGAGTCCCCGCCAACCAGGGCAGCACAGTCCTGGGTGCTGTGGCCAAGGAGACAAATGGTCAAAACAGCAAGAGGCCTCTGCCTTTTTAACCTGCTTGTATTCCCATTCAAGACTCAAAGAGAGCACTGTTCATAAAAACCAGGCCCCAGGCCTATTCACAGTACCTTGCTTGGGGGTCACAGCTGGCCAGGGTCTGCTGCCTTCTTCTCTTCCCTAGGCCCTGATATTTACTCAGAAATGAGCAACACTTGGCCAATGGCCAGGTGCTAAAAAGGCTGCAGCTCATTTTCCAAACTGAGAAGGTAAAATTGTGATAGCCTCATGAACTACAACTATTGGCTAATAAAGAAGCCAGTTCAGAATAAATCTACCTTAAAAAAAACAATGAATCTACCTCAATTATTCAAGGGAACAGAGCAGTATGTTTTGGGGGCAGGGGGCAGGCCGAGAGCTCCATATGCTGGAGTATGAAGAAGACTTAAATTTACTATAAAAGAAATATATGTATGTTCTTCAGTTGGTCAAGGCTCCCAAGCATAGGCAGAAGAAGACTGAGGACCAAATGAAGATACAAAAGATCTTTGGTTAGCCAGATTGACTAAGAATAAATGAGAGAAGACCTCAACTACTAAAACCAGAAATGACAGAGGGAACATTGCAGTCAAACCGAAAATCTAAAGGATTATAAAGAATAACTATGAAATTGTATGACAAATTACATAACGTAGATGAAATGCATACAATTCTAGAAAGACAACTATTGAAAATGACTGAAAAATAAATAGAAACTCCAAATAAACCTGTAATAAGTAAAGAGATTGAATTAGTAATCAAAACAACCCACAAAGGGTGCCTGGGTGGCTCAGTCAGTTAAGCAGCTGCCTTCGGCTCAGGTCATGATCCCTGAGTCCTGGGATCGAGTCCTGCATTGGGTTCCCTGTTCACTGGGGAGTCTGCTTCTCCCTCCACCCTTCCCCCCTGCTCATGATCTCTCTCTCACTCTCTCTCTCTCTAATAAACAAAATCTTAAGAAAAAGACTACCCACAAAGAGGGGTATCTGGGTAGTTCAGTCTGTTAAGCGTCCGACTCTTGATTTTGGCTCAGGTCACAATCCCAGGGTCATGAGATCATGGGCTGTGTAGGGGTCCATACTCAGCGTAGAGTCTACTTGTGACTCTCTCTCTCTCCCTCTCTCTGCCCCTTCCCCTGCTCTCTCTCTCTCAATACATAAATGAAATCTAAAAGAAAAACTACCCTCAAAGAAAAGTTCAGATACATATGGCTTCTTTTGTGAATTCTACCAAACATTGAAAGAAGAATTAACATCAACTCTTCATTCATAATATAATACTTCTCAGCTCGTTCTATGAAGTCAACATTACCCTGATACCCAAACTAGACAAAAACATCACAGGAAATGAAAACTACAGACCAATATCTCTTATAAATATGGCCACGAAATTCTTCAACAAAACACTAGCAAAGCAAATCCAGCAATAGATAAAGATCATCATCATGACCAATAGGATTTATCCCAGGAACACAAACCTGTAACATCTGAAAATCAATTGATGAAATACAGCATATCAGTACAATAAAAAGCAGAAACATAACTACCTCAATAGACAGAGAAAAGGGATTTGACAAAATCCAACACCCTTTCATGATAAAAACGAAAAAAAAACCTCAACAAACTAGTAATAGAAAGGAACTTCCCCAAGCTGACAAAAAGCATCTATGAAAAACCCACAATACCATCACAATGGTGAAACACTAGAAGCTCTTCCCCTCTAAGATCAATAATAAGACAAGGGTGTCCACTCTCACCACTTCTACTCAACATGGTACTGGAGTTTATAACCAGAGCAACTTGATAAGAAAAAGATTACACAGAAAGAGGTAAACTATATGTGCAGATGACATTATCTTACATAGAGAAATCCTAAAGAATCTGCTAAAAGGCTATAAGAATTAATAACTGAGTTCAACAAGGTTACAGGATATGAAGTCAAAATAAAATTTTTTATGATTTTGTTTATTTATTTGAGAGAGAGAGAGAGAGCGAGCAGTGTGGCAGAGGGAGAGGGAAAGAGAGAGTCACAAACAGACTCCACTCTGAGCACAGAGCCCGATGCAGGGCTTGATATCATGACCCTGAGATCACAGCCTGAACCAAAGCCAAGAGTCATACACTTAAAAACTACTGCGCCACACAAGTATCCCACAATATAAAAATTTTTATTGCTATACATTTGCAATGAACAATCTGAAATAAGAAAATAATGTAAAATATCATCAAAAGAATAAAACACCTAGAATAAATCAAACAAAAGTGGTACAAGACTGGTACACTGAAAACTTACAAAACATGTTGAAAGAAATTAAAGAACATTGAAACGAGTGGAAAGACATCCCATGTTCATGGGTGGAAATACTTAATACTGTTAAGATGGCAATACTCCCCTCCCCCAAGTGATCCAGAGTCAACGCAATCCCAGCAGAAGCCTAGCTAGATGCTTTGTAGAAATCGACAAGCTGATACAAAAATTTATATGAAATCCAAAGGGCCCAGAATGGCCAAAACAATCTTGAAAAAGAACAAAGTTGGAGGACTCCCAGACTTCCTGATTTCAAAACTTTATACAAAGCTACAGTAATCCAACTAGTGTGCTAAAAGCATGAGGATAGACATGTAGATGAGTGAAACGCAATTGAAAGTCCAGAAATAAACTTACACATCTATGGCCAATTGGTTTTTGACAAGGGTGTCAAATCCATTCAATGAAGAAAGAACCTTCTTTTCAACAAGTGGTGTTGGGACAACTGGATTTCCCCACACAAAAGAATGAAGTTGAAATTTTTTTTTAAAGATTTTATTTATTTATTTGACACAGAGAGAGAGATTACAAGTAGACAGAGAGGCAGGCAGAGAGACAGGGAGAAGAGGAAGCAGGCTCCCCACTGAGCAGAGAGCCCGATGCGGGCCTCGATCCCAGGACCCTGAGATCATGACCTGAGCCGAAAGCAGAGGCTTTAACCCACTGAGCCACCCAGGCGCCCATGAAGTTGAAATTTATTCTCACATTCATACAAAATTAAACTCAAAATGGATCAAAGACTTATATGTGACAACTAAAATTATAAAACTTAGAAGGAAATATAGATGTAAATCTTTGAGACCCCAAATTAGGCAATGATTTCTTCGATATGACACTAATAGCACAAGCAACAAAAGAAAGTAATAGACAAATTGGAACTCATCAAAATTTAAAAATCTTGTGTTACAAACAATGCCATGAAAAACGTGGAAGGACAGCCTACAGAATGACAGAAAGTATTTGCAAATCATATGTCTAAGAGACTTGTATCTAGAGCATATAAACACAGCTTACAAAGCAATAATAAAAAGACAAAGAGCCCAATTCAAAAACGGGCAAAGGATCTAAACAAATGTTTCTCCAAAGAAGATACACGAATGGCCCACGAACAAATAAAAAGATGATCAACATTGGTAGTCATTCAGAAAATGCAAATAAGGGACATCTGTGTGGCTCAGTCAGTTAAGCGTCTGCCTTCGGCTCAGGTCATGATCCCAGGGTCCTGGGATCAAGTCCCACATCGGGCTCCCCGCTCTGCAGGGAGCCTGCTTCTCCCTCTCCAACTCCCCTTGCTTGTGTTCCCTTTCTCTCTCTCTCTGTCAAATAAATAAATAAAATCTTTTAAAAAAAGAAAATGCAAATAAGAAGCACAAGATCCCACTTCACGCCCGCTGTGATGGCAATAATCAGAGTCAGACTACTGTTGATGAGGACATGGAGACACTGGTGTTCTCTCCCATTGCCGGTAGGGAAAGCTTTGGAAAATGGTCAGTTCCCCAATATGCTGAACATGGAATTGTCCCAAGACCCAGCACTCCACTCCCAGGCACATACCCAAGAGAAATGAAAACACACATCTATGCAAAAACGTGTACCCAAAAGGTCATAGCTGCATTGTTTACAATAGCCAAAAAGTGGAAGAGACCTAAATGTGCCTCAACTGGTGAATGGGGAAATCGACAAGATGCGGTATAACCATATAATGGAAGGTTATCCAGCCATAAAAAGGAATGAGGGACTGATGCATGCTACAACAAGGATGAACCTTGGAAACAGGTCATGTGAAAGAAGCCTTATGCCCCATAGTGGATGATTCCATTTATATGACATGTCTAAGACAAGCAAACCATAGAGAGAGAGAGAGAGAGAATGGATTAGTGGTTGTCTAGGGCAGGAAAAGGGTTGGGGGGAAATGGGGTACAGCATTTCTTTCTGGGATGCTGAATATGTTCTAAAATTGTGGTGATGACCACAGAACTCTTTACATATACTAAAACCCATGGAATTGTACATTTTAAGTGGGTCAATGGTACGGTATATGCATGCATTAGGTCTCAATAAAGCTCAGTACAGGGGCTCCTGGGTGGCTCAGTCTGTTAAGCATCTGCCTTTGGCTAAGGTCACGATCTCAGGGTCCTGGGATTGAGCCCCATGTCGGGGTCCCTGCTCACCGGGAAGCCTACTTCTCCCTCTCCCTCTGCTCCTCCTCCTGCTCATGCTCCCTCTCTGTCTCTCTCTCTCTAATAAATAAATAAATTAAAAAAAATAACGCTCAATACAGAAAAGAACCTTGGTAAGTCAGAAACATACCACGATATCCTATTCAAGCATCAAATCAAGGGCCGTGACATGAGATCAGGGTAGCTTTGTGATACACTGCAGAAATTCTAGTGCATCTTAGAATATTTCACAGTGACCATGTGTCAGTAGGTATGCTACCTTTGAAAAGTAAACTATTTCCCGGGCTGCAAGGAAATACTCCGTAGAGACAAGCACCATAGTCAGAACTTAGTAGACTCTTCCTGGAGTGTCTTTGTTCTAGTTTAAAAGAGGAAAATGGGGGGGGGCACCTGAGTGGTTCAGTCCTTAAGCATCTGCTTTCAGCTCAGGTCATGATCCCGGGGTCCTGGGATCAAGCCCCAGATCAGGTTCTCTGCTCGGTGGGGAGCCAGCTTCTCCCTCTGCCACTCCCCCTGCTTGTGTTCCCTCTCTCGCTGTGTCTCTCTCTGTCAAACAAATAAATAAAATCTTTTAAAAAATAAATAAAAGAGGAAAATGGGGCTGAGAGTGGCACATCTGGATGGAGTTTAGGCTTACCACACGCTCACCCCAATAACCTGAACTGGATCATGATCTTGAAGCCAGCTGTCCTGGATCTAGGGCAGGATTTTACAGCCCAATCAGGAGTCCTCTGATACCTAGAGATACGTAGGGGGCGAGATGGAGATACAGACCCTGCTGGCTGGCTGTACTCAACTCCTTTAGAGACAGAGAACCCGTTGAAGTTCTCATCGAATGTTGAGACTTTTCCACAGCAGTCTCACAGCTTCCAGGAACATGCTGGTTCTCAGCTGGCCTCTTTCTCCCTTCCTGAGGATGAATCCATTGCCCAGTCCTCATGCCCAACTCCCAGCATCCTCCCTGGGGCCAACCATCCTTGGTACTATGTTTTTTCTTTTTTTTTTTTTAAAGATTTTATTTATTTATTTGAGAGAGAGAGAGAGAGAGAGAGAGAGAGAGAGAGAAAGCGAGAGAGCATGAGCGGGGAGAGGGGCAGAGGGAGAAGCAGACTCCCTGCTGAGCAAGAGCTCTACATGGGGCTCGATCCCAGGACCCTGAGATCACAACCCGAGCTGAAGTCAAACACTTAACCAGCTGAGCCAACTAGGCGCCCCAATCCTTGGTACTGTTATCAAGGTTCCTCAGTTGGACTAGACTCTGGCTCACATCTCTTCCCTTACCCTGAGGGACCTTGGGCTTTGCTCTGGTGTGACCTGATGAGCCCAGAGCTGCTCTCTTGTCCCTGGGTGGAGGTGGGGACCCAGGTATGGGGGTCCTGTATCTTGGATCCTCTAGAGGAGTGTTTAACTTCAATTCTGCCCATTGGGTATGCATGACCCAATACATTTCTCTTGTCCAATTGAATGGTTTTTAACGTATGTGTTTAATATGAATGTACTGAATGTTTCGATTCCAAAGATATATCCTAGTTAGCCACATTTCAAAAGTCGGTGATTAGAGAAAGAAATCACCCATAATTTTACCTTGTCCATATACATACATATTTTTAGATAGGAACAATTATAGGAAAGGTACAATTCTGTACCATATTTTTTTTACTTATAAAATCGTAGGAACCTTATGATTTAGTATTTTATTTAGAATCACTGTCATGCTAAAGGAGCAGACAGAAGTCCTAGGCTCCATTATTTCCAATAACATTTCTTGAAATTTATATATGTGTGTGTGTATATATACACATATATATACATATATATGTACATATATGTTTTTTTGTTTGTTTTTTTTATTTTTTAAAGATTTTATTTATTCATTTGACACACAGAGAGAGATTACAAGTAGGCAGAGAGGCAGGCAGAGAGAGAGGAGAGAGGAGGAAGCAGGCTCCCCGCTGAGCAGAGCGCCCAATGTGGGCCTCGATCCCAGGACCCTGGGATCATGACCTGAGCCAAAGGCAGCGGCTTTAACCCACTGAGCCACCCAGGCGCCCTACATATATGTTTTCATATGTATATACATATGTATGTATGTATATGTGTCCCTTACCAGGTCCTGGACATTGCTCTAGGCACTTTGAAGATTGAATCCTCACAACAACCCTATAAGGCTGGTCCTATTATTTCCCTCATCTAACATACAAGCAAGCAACTGAGACACTGAGAAGTTAGATGACTTTGTCCAAAGTCATGCACCCAGTAACCCAGGTGGCTGGTACAGGAGTCTGTCCTCATGACTCCCCCACAGTGGGTCTGAAACTTCGCTGAGCCTCAGAATTCCCCAGAGGGCTTGTTACAACACAGATTGTTGGGCCCTGCTCCCAGAGTTTCTTTCTAATCAAGTAGATCTGGGATAGAGTCCCAGAGTCGGCATTTCTCACAAATTCCCAAGCTGCTGCAGGTTCTGAGGATCACATCTGAGAACGGCTACCTGACACAGCACCGCCTCCCAGCAGTTAGAAATCCCTGGACCCCGCACACAAAGGAGTCCTTAGAGGGGTCAGGAAGGGCACTGTCCTTGCCACGGGCCTCCTCTTCTCCTTCCCTCACCCTTCCCTCTGCACCGGCCAGGCAGCCACCGAGGAGCACCACATCCCAAGAGGGTTGCCTGAAAAAGAGGGCCCATTCCTGCCACCATCAGACTCAATCAGCTAAATGCAACAACAGCCATTCAAGGGACCGATAAATCAGTCAGGCTGCGCCTGCTGAATTCTTGGCCTGGTGCCCACGGATCTCACAGGTTAATCAGATTAACTCAGCCAGATGGCCCCCTGCCTTCCCAGGTCCCCCAAACTGGGGAGGCTCAGGCCTGTCCTCGTTGCAAGAAAGCTCTGCTCCCCTCCAAAGAGAGTGGCTTTCCAGGAGAGTCAGGGCCCTTTTGTGTGGAACCTACTAAGTCCAATTCCACTCTGTGGTTTGCAGCAGTTGGAGCGGGTCCTCTGAAGACTGATGGGTGGGCGTGGGGAACCAACTGGTCCAGCGTTAACAAGGAGGAAGAGATTGGCCCATTTGACCACGGAATAAACCACTTGGAAGTCTGGGCAGCTGTGTCACCAGGGCAAGGGGACCTAGGGTTCGACAGAGCTGGCTCTGAGACTCTGCCCGTCTCGACCCAGCTCTATCTCCTCTCTGAATCTGGGTTTCCTTATCAATAAAATGAGGCCCATAATACGTCCAGCTTCTCGGCATTCCAGAGCAATGAAAGGATCCTAGTAGACAAAGCCTGGAGCAATGTTTTGGATCCTAGGAAACATCTAAACCAGAGGCCAGCCCATCTATGGGCCTCAAAGGTCACTGTCGAAATGAGACAGATCAGGACCAGAGATTGGAGCTCAGAATGATGGAGGGAGCCAGGCCTCTGAGTGCAGAAATGGTTTCCTCTTTGAAAAACCCCCCTAGGGCACGTGGGTGGCTCAGTTGGTTAAGCGACCGCCTTCAGCTCAGGTCATGATCCCAGGGTCCTGGGATCGAGTCCCACATTGGTGTGTATGTGTGTGTGTGGGGGGTCCCTGCTCAGTGGGGAGTCTGCTTCTCCCTCTGACCTTTTCCCCTCTCATGCTCTCTCTCTCTGTCAAATAAATAAATAAAATCTTGAAAAACCCCCCTAATATCTGCCCATAACCTTGTCCTTTGTGGAAGTCACCTCTTCCAGGTGGTTCCCTTCTAGTGGACGCTGCGAGGTGCCCCCGAGATCCTACCTCAGAGACAAACAACTTACTCTACTAAGGGTTGGTGCGGTAGCTTTAAGGCAGCAATATGCTGTCAGCCCTCTTTGGGGATTGTCTGGCCCCATGTCACACCTCCTTCCTGGGGTGGCTCCTTCATCCTAGCTAAGGATGACTGCGAGGGGCTGTCCCAGGACCAGAGACTCCTGCTCAGACTGACTGAAGCCTTGGTCAGGACTTCGGTTCAATGTACTGCATCCGCCCATAAGATCCTACTTCTTTACCCGCTTTCCACAGCTAGTGAGCCCCAGAGCCTCCCTCCTAACCTCCTTGCATGCTCATCTCCATCTTCGAATCCGCTTTTTGGGACACCCAACCTCCCTTGGCAGAGAGGGCGCTTTGCGGTGTGGAAGGTGCATTGATGCATTTTCCCATCAGCTCTGATGGCTGACTGCTACCTCTCCTGCTCCCTTTCCTTACAGATGGCTTCCAGGCAACCTCTCTCTTTAAAAAAAAAAAAGTCAGGGCACCTGGGTCCCCTGAGTGCTTAAGTCGGGTGCTTAAGCCAGGGCACACTGAAGCACAGTGCTTAAGCCTGGGTGCTTAAGTCGGTTAAGCGTCTGCCTTTGGCTAGAGCCATGATCTCCGGGTCCTAGGATGGAGTCCCTCATCAGGCTCCCTGCTCAGCGGGGAGTCTGCTTCTCCCTATGTTCCTTCCCCACCCCCACCCCCAGCTCATGCACTCATGCTCTCTCTCTCTCTCTGACAAATAAATAAATAAAATATTTTAAAATAAGGTCAACTTTACCTTGAAACACTGAAAAAATAAGATAAAATAAAGTCAACTTTAATTTCTTTCTCATAGGCTTTTTTTTTCTTCACTGCTGCTACCTTGGATGTATCTTTCCAGAAACTCTCCTATGCCAAACAAATATGGGGTCATCCTTTAATATCACTTGGTGGTTTACTTAAACTCTCTATCTCTCATTCCCACAATAAATAGTTTCTGCCAGTCATGTTAAGTTACCCTCTGAGAATGGGGAAGTGAAGGCTCAGAAACCTGGGGGCAGCCAAGGACCCTAGTCCAATCCCCTCAGATAAGAGATATGTGGAAACTGAGGCCCAGAAAGAGAGAGACATTTTTCTCAGGTCCCATGCTGAGTAAGTGTGACAGGAGCTCCTCCCCAGCCACCCAAGGCCAACCAGATCACCTCCTGACCTGGCCCTGAGCCTGTCTTTCCAGATGTCTGAGTTGCCCAACCAGGCTCAGACTAGGGGAATAACAGGAAACGGGATCTGCATAAAAGAAATGTAAGAAAAGGGGCGCCTGGGTGGCTCTGTCGGTTAAGCATCTGATTCTTGGTTTCAGCTCAGGTCCTGATCTCAGGGTTGTGAGATCGAACCCCATGTCGGGCTCCACACTCAGCACGAGTCTACTTCTCCCTCTGCCCCTCCCCTTGCTCATGCTCTTTCTCTCAAATAAAGAAATAAAATCTTTTCTTTTAAAGGAAAAGACAACCCAATTCAAAGAAACAGGCAAAAGATCTGAGCAGACATTACTCCAAAGACTATATGCAATGCAAATGGCCAATAAACACATAAAAAGATGCTCGACATCGCTAGGCACCAGGGAAATGCAAACCAAAACCACAAGGAGATCCACGTCACACCCAACTAGGATGGCTAGAATCACATAATGAAAAGTGTTGGTGAGGATGTGAAGTAATTGGAACTCTCATACACCGCTGGAGGGAACGTGAAATGGTCCGGCCACCGTGGAAAGCAGGCGGCAGTCCCTCGAATGACTCAATGGACAATGATTACAGTGACTCGGCAATCCCACTTGTGGTTCTATACCCAAGAAAATGGAAAACCTTTGTCCACACAGAAGCTTGTATATTAATGCTTAGAGCAGCATTATGCATGACAGTCACAATAGGGAGACGACCTATGGGTCCATCAATGGATGAACGAACAAATCAACAGGAGGTGGTGTACGCAAATGATTGAATGTCATTTGGCAATAAAAAAGAATGAAGCTCTGTTACATCTTAGAACATGGATGAACCTTGAACCCATCACACTAAGGGAAAGAAGCCGGTCAGAAAAGCACACACATTATAAGATCCCGTAGGACATGTCCAGAGTAGGCAAATCCATGGAGATGGAAAGCAGATCAGTGGTTACCAGTGGCTGTGGGTTGGGAGGATAACGTATATGTTCTGGAATTAGGTAGTGGTGATGGTTGCACATGCCTGGGAGCACACCAAGAGCAAGTGAATTGTAAGTTTTTATTTATTTATTTTTCTTTCCTTTTATTTTATTTATTTTTTTTCAGTGTTCCAAGATTCATTGTTTATGCACCACACCCAGTGCTCCATGCAATACATGCCCTCCTGAATACCCGCCACCAGGCTAAATGGGTGAAGTGTACAGCACGTAAATTCTATCTCAATAAAGTTCTTATTTAACAAAAAGAATGTCATATCCCATTGCTCCCCAGCATATCCCCCCATGGGTTCTCATCGCACCAGACTAAAATGCAAAGTCCTTACTGAGATCTGGCCTTTGGCCCCTTCTTAAAAACCCTGTACTGATTCCCTATTATATGTCAGGCATTAGGTAAGCCCTGTACATACATTATCTCTAATTCCTAGAACAAATGTTCTTCTTTTTTTTTTTGGTATAGAACTACAATCATTTTATTTGGCTCACAGTTTTGAAAGTAAGGGGTTTGGAGAGGGCTCAACTGGGCATTTCTCATTTGGGATTTCTCCTGAGGTCCCAGGCAGCTGCCATCTGACACTGTAGCTCTCTGAAGGCTGGATACCCAAGATGACTCTTTCCTACGGTTGGTGGTTTATCCATCTGTCAGCTGGGAGTTCAGCCCTACTGTCCACCAGAGCACCAACATGGTCCCTCCAGGGCACCCACTGGTGTCAGGGTCCTTGACAACAAATGTTCTTCTTAAAAATGAGACTGAGAGGGGTGCCTGGGTGGCTCAGCCTCAGTGCCTGGGTGGCCTAAGTGTCTGCTTAGGTTTAGGTCATGATCCCAGGGTCCTGGGATCGAACCCCATGTTGAGCTCCCTGCTCATGGGGATCCTGCTTCTCCTTCTCCTGGCTCGTGCTCTCTCTCTCTCTCTCTCTCTCTCTCTCTNCTCTCTCTCTCTCTCTCTCTCTCTCTCTCTCTCTCAAATTTTAAAAAAATCTAAAAAAAAAAAGGAGATGAGAGGTTCCATAAGATTTCCGGGCCACACATCTAGTAAACAAAAGCCCTCCACTGAAATTTAGATCTCTCTGACAGTTAATTTCTCAGCCCAGCCTCCAGAAACATACTGGATTTCCTAATCATGCATCTCCAGTGATTCCAGTGGGCAGTGGGGCTGCTAACACTGGGCTGAATATAAAGAGTACTTGGAGTGCTAAGGCAGTTGACAGAATCATACTGCAGTTTTCTCAGTGGTTCTTCCCACCCAGGAAGGTGTGAGGGTTGAGAACCTCTGTGGCTCTTAATCCCAGCTCTGTCACTTCCCAGCTGTCGGACCATGGATGGCATGTCACTACCACTCTGAGAGCCTCTGATTTTTTTTTAAGTCTTTCATAAGATGGAAAAAATAGTATCTACCTTACAATGTAGATTACACAGGTGGAGATGTTCAAGCGACAGCAAATTTTACTCCCTTACCCAACACTGCACCTAGTGTGTGTATGAAGGGGGGTGCTTCCTCACTGGGTCTCCTGAGTGCGGATGGACTCTTTTTTTTCAAATTTTTGAAGATTTTGTTTATTTATTTGTCAGAGAGAGAGCACAAGCAGGGGGAGCGACAGGCAGAGGGAGAAGCAGACTCCCCACTGAGCAAGGAACCCGATGCAGGACTCGATCCAGGGACCCTGGGATCATGACCTGAACTGAAGGCAGACACTTCACTGGCTGAGCCACCCAGGTGTCCCCCCCATTTGTGTTCCTTGGTGAGCATTGATGGGAGCATGCTGGGGTGAGGGTTCACCCTGCTGGGTCCTGGGTTGTTCTGTCCTTAGGTGGGTGAGGGGCTCTTTATTAGGGCCTTATTATTCAGAAAGAAGCCTCAGCCTCTGCCTACCTCTGCATGACACAAAGCAAACTAGCATCCAACAGGGTGGCAATAATCTCACAACAGTAGCCTCTTCGAGTCTAGATTTAAAAAAGGGCAAAGGGCTCCAGTGCTATTTATTTAATACTAACTGGCAATTTCAAAAGCAACAGATTTTGCTATGTATTAAGAAAAGCTTGGCACACAATGGGCCTGGCATAGCGGGATATAGCCTACTTTTTCCAGTAGGCCCAAGACACCTCACAGCAGCCTTCTAAACTGCAGCTTCCAAGGTTCACGATGCATTTCCCAGATTTGAAGGGTAGGAGGGAAGAACTAGACGGAGGCTGGCCTCTCTGACTGCTCTCCCTTCCTAGCTCTTGGAATATCCACTGCTTCTGCCCTTCCTCTCTGTGTTTTTTTTTTTAAGATTTTATTTATTTATTTGACACAGAGAGAGAGAGAGATCAGATCACAAGTAGGCAGAGAGGCAGACAGAGAGAGAGGAGGAAGCAGGCTCCCTGCTGAGCAGAGACCCTGATGCGGGCCTCGATCCCAGGACCCTGAGATCATGACCTAAGCCGAAAGCAGAGGCTTTAACCCACTGAGCCACCCAGGCGCCCCTTCCTCTCTGTTTTTGTTTTTGTTTTTTTTTTAAGATTTTATTTATTTATTTGTCAGAGACAGAGTGTGTGTGTGAGCACAAACAGGGAGAGAGGCAGGCTGAGGGAGAAGCAGGTTCCCTGCTGAGCAGAGAGCCCGCTGTAGGACTAGATCCCAGGACCCTGGAATCATGACCTGAGCCAGAGGCAGACGCTTAACCGACTGAGCCACCCAGTTGTCACTGCCCCTCCCCTCTGTGGTTTTAAGCCCTCCAACTTCTCTGCTGCCCACTCCAAAGGCCAGCATTTCCTGAGTTTGAGGAGCCCTCCAGAATACCTGAAAGGAAGAGGGAATCTGGAAAGGAGAACAGGATCCCTCTGAGGAGTGGCAGGTTCATTGCTCCTTCTTTCTGGGGGCATTTATGCTTCCCCCACCATCAGAAGCCTTGCCTAGGTCGATATCCACCTTATTGTGAGGCTTCTCCCCCACTCTTCCTTGGGCTCCTTGAAGGCAATTGTGGAAGATCCTCAAAAAATTAAAAATAGAAGTACCATATGAGGGCGCCTGGGTGGCTCAGTGGGTTAAAGCCTCTGCTTTCGGCTCAGGTCATGATCTCAGGGTCCTGGGATCGAGGCCCGCATCGGGCTCTCTGCTCTGCGGGGAGCCTGCTTCCTNCCCTGCCTCTCTGCCTACTTGTGATCTCTCTCTCTGTGTATCAAATAAATAAATAAAATCTTTAAAAAAAAAAAAAGAAGTACCATATGATCCAGTAATTCCACTTCTGGGAATATATCCAAAGGAAACAAAAACACTAACTCGAAAAGACATCTGCACCCCCATGTCCATTGCAGCATCATTTGTGGTAGCCAAGACATGGAAACACCCTCAGTGTCCATCAGTGGATGGATGGGCAAAGAAGCTGGAAGATGCACACACGATAGACTGCGATTCGGCCGTAAAAAAAAAAGAAAACGAGGAAATCCTACCATTTTGCGACAACATGGATGGACCCCGAGGGTATTATGCTCTGTAAGAAGTCAGACCGAGAAAGACACGGAGCATCTGATTTCACTCCTGTGCGGAACCGCACAGCAAAAACCAAAACAAACTCGCAGAAACCGAGATCCGACTGGTGGTTCCCAGAGGCGGGGAGAGAGGGTGGAAGTTGGAGGGAGGGGGTGAAAAGGCACAAACTTCCAGGTACAAGACAAAGAAGCACGAGGGACGGAACGCAGCACGCGGTGACCGGGGCCAACACTGTCCTGGGACCCAGAGGAAGGCCGCTAAGAGTAAATCCCAAGAGCTCTCATCACAAGGAAGAAATGTGTCCCCCCTCTTCTTTTCTTCTCTGTTTTCCTTGTTACGGATATGAGAAGGTGGATGTCAGCTGAACTTATTGTAGTGATCACGTCACAATATATGGAAATCAATCCACATATGCATGCCATACGTATGCCTTAAACTTATGTGGTGACGTATGTCAATTATTTCTCAATAAAACTAGAAAAATGTTTATGAGATCAATGATTTATACTATCACTGGACAATCAGATTAAAACAGCATATGGTCCTTGCACTCATAAAAAAAAAAGGAGGAAAAAAAAAAAGCAAAAAGCAAGTGTGATATGCCCATACTCTCCCCAGGACCCGGCACAGAGTAGGTACTCAGTAAAGGATTTTTGGCGACATGAATAAATAAATGCATGAAGGAGGCAGAAGATAATGGCTTGCGTCTGTGTTTCACCTTAATGGTCCCTTGACTTTGCGGCAGAGAGCACAAGTAGAGCCTATGATTCCAATCCCAGGTCTGTACTTACCGTGTGACCTTGGGCAAGTCACACCACTGACCTAAGACTCAGTCTCCCTATTTATGAAATAGAGCTAATAGCACCTGGCTGGGTCATTTTGAGGACCGAATATGAGCATGTCAGGAACTTGGCCCAGTACCTGGCACACAGTGAAGACCCAATCAAGAGTAGCTACTGGAATTTTTCTTCAAATCTCCCACCTCCCTCCTAATGCCGGGAAGTTGGGGCACTCCTCTTGCAGCCAAGTGGGAGCCAAGGCGGGGAGGCGGGGGGGGCGGGGGATGAGCTCCCAGGTTGTTTCCCGCTATTCCAAAAGCTCTCAGTCCCAAAACATTGCACATAACCTTCTCGGCCAAGTTACTTTCCTAATCCTGGTTGCCATAACAACGTGACTTAATGAAGGAGCAATTTTTTTCTTAAAATAATTCGACCCGTTTCCATGCCAACAGGGGTTTATTTTGGTTCCACACTCACCTGGCAGCACCTTCTCCACCTAGGAAGGGACTTTGATTTCCAGGGGCCATTTGAGAAGTGACATGGGAGCTGGGGTGGCCAACGTGTGCTGAGGAGGCCATGCCCTCAGTGAGGAAAGCAACAAACAGCATGGGCACCTCAGAAGTTCCTCCTTGGGGGTGGTGGTGAGAAGATTGAGGGAACAAGGAAGGGACAAGCCCGTTCAACATCCTATCCAAATTCTGAGGCCTATCTGGATAAACTCCCTGTTGCTGGGCCTCGGGACCATAGGGCAGGAGGGAGTCCTAAGGCTGGACCTCTGTGTTGGGCGGCTTGCAGTAGTGGGTGGCGGGAGGGGCAGGGCCGCCCAATGTGCCTAGTAAATGATTCCTTTTGTCCCCCTTTTTAAATATTTTATTTATTTATTTGAGAGAAGAGAGAGCAGGAGTGAGGGGGAGGGATTAGAAGGAGAAGCAGACTCCCTGATGAGCAAGGAACCCTATTCGGGGCTCGATCCCAGAACCCTGGGATCATGACCTGAGCCGAAGGCAGATGCTTAACCGACTGAGCCACCCGTAGTAAATGAATCTCTCTGTGCCTAAGCTGGCTGTATGTGACTAGATTCCTTCACAGATGCACTCATTCAGCGATTACTGACTGAGTCCCCACTGTGAGTACCCCCAGGGAGCTCCAGTCTGGTGATGAGCCACATTAGTCTCAGAGGCTGCCCTCCAGGCCAGCGCTTCTCCAACTTTGTGCGTCCGAATCCCCTGGAGATCTTGTTAAAATGAAGGTTCGAATCAGTGGGTGGGGAGAGGGTGGGTGCTGGGATTCTGTGTTCCTAACTGCCTTCCAGGTGCTGCTGTTGCTGCTGGTTCTCAGGCCGCACTCTGAGTAGCAAGAAGTTGGCAGAGAGAAAAGAATGGGGCCAGAGGGAGGCATTTTGCCTCTCTGTTCCCGGCATCCTCCAGGGGATGCTCGGTCCTGTGGGTTTCAGCTGCAGCTCCCACTGGGGTAGGATGACTTTCTCACTGAGGTAAACTCTGCTTCGCTTTCTGAGGTATTTCTCCAAATCTGTGTGGTTTTTAAAAAACAAGAATGAGAAAGTGGGACGAGCGACATAGCTAACCCCAGCTGAGAGGCTACTTGAATGGTTTCAGTTCCTTCCTGGGGAAGCCCAAGCCAGCCACCTGAAAGTGTATGTGAAAAGATAGTGCCCTAGACCTTCTCGATTAAGATCCTGTTTGAGGGGGCGCCTGCGTGGCTCAGATGGTTAAGCGTCCAACTCTTGATCCCAACTCAGGTCATGATCTCAGGTTCTTGAGATCAAGCCCTGGGCCAGGGTGGGGAGGGCTTGCTTGACAGTCTCTCTCTCCTCTTGCCCCCGTCCTCTGTTCACATGCATGTGTGCTCTCTCTCTTTAAAAAAAAAAGGTCCTATTTGAATGCACACTTTGGAGCAATGTGTTTGTAGGAGAGCCGGCATAAATCAGAAGTCAAATCCCAACCTCTGTCTCTTTCTAGGCCCCGTGACCTTGGGTAAGTCACTTCACCTCTCTGTGCCTCATTTTCCTCATCTACAAGATGGGGCTAAAAATCTCACTGAACTTGCTGGGATGTTTCAAAGGGTCAATGAATTAATATTTGCAAAGAACCTGACGCACAGTAGGTGCCAAAATAATCAGTTCATTCATTCAACAAATACTTATTGGGTCCTTTCTGTGCACGGGGCACGCAGGCATTGAGGGATACAGTGGTGACCCCGACAGACACAGTCCCTGCCTTCATGGACTTCGCATTGAAACAGAGGAGACTGGAGCAACGCAAAGCACAGTGGAAAAGCAAGCCTGGCCCGGGAAGCAGCAAGTGCTAAGGCCCTGTGGTGGGAAAGAATGACCCTAAGGAGGGAGGGGGAGTGTAGTAAGAAAAATGACAGAGAAGGGGGCAGGAGCCAGATGACTTCAGGCTCTCGCAGGTCACCGTCAGGAATTTGGATCTG
The DNA here is from genome assembly GCA_002007465.1 of Ailurus styani. Classification (NCBI taxonomy): domain Eukaryota; kingdom Metazoa; phylum Chordata; class Mammalia; order Carnivora; family Ailuridae; genus Ailurus; species Ailurus styani. The sequence goes on from LNAC01000928.1 coordinate 283,326, forward strand.
ATCCTCAGCACAACGGAAAGCTATTGGAGGGTTTATGGTTTGGGCTGGGGCCAAGGTTAGGACCTGACTACTCTCCTTCACTGCCTGCGATGTTGGCCACCTGAGCTGTGTTCACATCTCCCCCTCCCCAAAGCAGCCTGCATCTCCCCAAGTTCTCAGAATCTGCAAGCCTACCTAACACCTGGGGGTCTCCAGTCTGGATGCCCACTGGGGCAGTGTGGAGTCGCCCAGTGCTACGAGGCTGCCATTGCCAGCTCTGTGGGCCTGGCTACCACTCCTCTGGCCTGCACTGGCAGCAGAATTAGGCTCTGGCGTAGATGGCATGGGATCAAATCCTCGCTCTGTCACTTAGTAGCCATGTGACATGGGGAGAGTCACATTGCCTCGATGAGCCTCGGTGTCCTCCTCTGTGGAAAGGCGGACGAGTTGTGTCTACTTCCCAGGACAGGTTGACAATCCAGTGAGAGACTTCAGGAAGAGCCCTCCACCTGGCATGCCATGAGCTCTGCCCGAAGCCTTGCTGTCCTTAGGGCTCAAATCAGGAGGGGCGCGCTGAGCCAGGGTAGAAGAGGGCAGGGAAGACGCTATTGGAGCGCCCGGAGAAGCCAGTTGCCTTGGGGACAGGCAGTAGGTTGGCTGTCTTCAGCGGTGAGATTGGAGTGGGCTAATGGATGGGCAAGTGCTAACGTCCCAGAACCCAGAACCAAAGGCTGCTATGGCTGAGGCCAGGATCACAGAGCTCACCAGCGTGCCATGGTGTGCCTCTGGGCCTGCCCATTTGGAAGACTCCCCGGGACTCGTCAACCTGACCTCCTAAATCCCTCTTGAATCCGTCCCTTCCTCCACTCACTGGCAGCTCCCCAAATCAAAGCACCATGACCTCTCACCTAAACAGCTGCGAGAACCCCCTGCCTGCCCTCCCTGCCTCGGCTCTTGCTCTCCACGCGGCCACCAGAGTCATTGTCTAGTCACGCAAGTCAGATAAGCTCATGCCACTGCCTCAGAACGTCTAGGGTAAGGTGTCCGTTCCTTCGCCTGGCTTGAGTCCTCCTCAAGCTGGCCTCCACCTCTCTCCACCAGGGGGCAGCACTCCTCAGTGTTAGCTGGACCGTGTCCCTCATCACCTTTGGAAGCGCCATTTTTGACCCCTACTGTTCCTTTGAGCGGACATGCCTCTTCCCCTCACCCCTGCCCTCTTCCACCTGACGGAAGCCCCTCTGCCTTTCTAGAATCTTGGTAGGTTTCCCAACTTGTCTCGACCACGTCTGGGGCTCCTTCCACCAAGGCCCCATGGGGCTTTTGTCTCTTCTGTCTGTTGGTACACATGGGTCTGCAGGGTCTCGGTTGGCGGGTCCAAGTCCCCCGCTAGGTGCTGAGCAGCGGAGGGCAGAGGAGACAGGCTCTGCCTGTAGGTAGAGCCATAACGTCGGTCACCGTCACAGCCCCAGCACGCAGCTTTGCGGAGTCCGGCCCTCGTGAACCCAAGTGCTGACCGGATAGGGCCCAGCTCAGGAGAGAGGCAGGCAGAATTGGCTTCCAAGGGGAACTGGGGAGTCCCGTGCCCATCCACAAGGGGGCAGCACTCCTCAGTATTAGCCAACGTGTCCGTTTTGGTCAGATCTTAAGATTTTTTTTTTTTTAGCAAGTGAGTTGACAACTAACCTAAATTATTTTTAAAAACAATTTAGAACAGAAAACCACCAACAGCTGGCCTTCAGGTCACACTTGGTCATCTTGGCCGATAATTTTGCACACTCAGAACCTGTTATATCTTTGTGGAAGGGAGGAAGGAAGGGAGGGAGGATTTTCCTAGGTTCAAGTTTCCTACAGCTTCTCTCAATTTCAAAGTTTATGCCTGGTTAGTGCAGGAGCCTCCTTCGTTTGCTTTTTTGGTGTAAGGACACAAAAGTCAAAATCAAAAGTCACGTTTTCACATCGCCCTCTTTCAAAAGGAAGCCCCAATCTCCCTTCCCTTGGCATCTCTAGCAGTATCATTTCCTGGGGAGCCCGCAGGCACTGTGAGTAGGACTCCCACCTCAGTTGTGGTGACACCCCCTCTTTGAGATGTGGGTTGCCCCAGGAGGAAGGGCGGGACGCAGAGGCCACAGAACCCGTTTCTGTAGTGTTTGGTTTGCTTAGTGTGCTTTTTTTTAAAAGAATTTATTTATTTATTTATTTGACAGAGAGAGACAGATCACAAGTAGGCAGAGAGGCAGGCGGAGGGAGAGGAAGAAGCAGGCTCCCTGCCGAGCAGAGAGCCCCATGCAGGCCTTGATCCCAGGACCCTGAGACCATGACCTGAGTCGAAGGCAGAGGCTTTAACCCACTGAGCCACCCAGGCACCCAGTGTGGTGACCTCTTAAACTGCAGAGGATGGCGATGGCTCAGCTCCCTCCAATCTCTACCCGCCCCCAGCACCCCGTCCCGCCCAGCTGAGCCCCACATGGAAAAACATGAAAGAGATACTGAGGACTCTGAACTGCAGACATTAAGGACTCAAATTCCTTTTAGGCCCTGTATGGTTCCCTGTCCCTGGGACCCTGTAACCGGGTGTGGGCTGCACAGTGGTGGTGGTGGGGGGAAGGGGAGCCAATTGTCCTTTCTGCAAGGGCGGGACAGGAGACCTTGAGTTGCCTGACACCCCCATTCGGAACCAAGGCACTCTTTCCCCTAGCTGCCAGAGGTGTTGGCTGAGGACTCACAGTTGGGACCCCTCCAAGGTAACACCCCTGGCCTGGAGGGAAGCCTGCATCCACAGACTTGGCAATAGATTGGGGAGGGGAAGAGTATTGGGAGGAGACAGGCCCAGCTGCCCAGACTCAGTCGGAGGCATCTGAAGGACCACCCCAACTCTGAGCTCCCCAGGGGATCAGCCGACTTGTCCCAGGCAAGCGGATTTCAGTTCAACTCCTGCTGTTGACCACCCCTGCTTTCCTCACTCCCTTCACGGGTGCTGTCATAGAAGGCAGTCCCCAACAAACCTGCATGCAAAGCTCGGTCTCAGATTCTGCTTCCTGGGAAGTCAGCCTAGGACAGCCCCTTGCCTTGGCTTCTTTTCTCTCGCTGCCCTTTCTCCTTCGATGACCACAATTACTCCAAAGGATAACCCCCTCATCTTCCCTGTTGCTATGGCCACTCTCCCAGTCTGCCCTCTTGCATTTCCCAGAGCCAATTTCACCTGAATGTCCATTTCTTCAGCCCTCACTTTAATGTGTTTAAAGCAGAACCCTCTCCCGCTACCCTAATCAACATTTCCTCCTGGTTTCTCTATTAATCCTGTCGTCCTCTCTAGAATCCCAGGCTGGAAACCTCAGCATCACTTGGGCAGCTTCCTGCTTAAAAACCTTAGCATCGGGGTGCCTGGGTGTCTCTGCTGGGTAAGCGTCCACCTTTGGCTCAGGTCATGATCCCAGGGTCCTGGGATGGAGCCCTGCATCGGGCTCCCTGCTCAGCGGGGAGTCTGCCCCTCTCCCTGCCCCTCCCCTCCACTCATGTGCTATGCATGTGTGCGCTCTCTCTCTCTCTCTCTCTCTCATAAATAAATAAATAAATAAATAAATAAATAAATAAATAAATAAATAAAATCTTTAAAAAAATCCACAACCTTTAGCAACCCCTTGGTGCCTGTGAGCACACATCCATGCTACCTCTCCGTGTGTTCCAGGCCCTCCCTGTTAACCCTGATCGGCCTGATTTCCTGCCAACTCTCTAATACAAGAGTTTGTGACATATTTATAACCTGGACTCTTTTGGGACTCTGAGGAGACCTATGGATCCCTTCATGGAGAGTTTTTATAAGCATAAAATAAGATACATAGGATTACAAAGGAAGGCAATGATACTTAAAGACAGTTATTAATATATGTTTTAAAATTCGTGCACCTGGGTGGCTCAGTCGGTTAAGTGTCTGCCTTTGGCTCGGGTCGTGATCCCAAGGTCCTAGGATCGAGCCCCACATCGGGCTCCCTGCTCAGCGGGGAGTCTGCTTCTCCCTCTCCCCAGCCCCTGACTTGTGCTGTCTCTCTCTCTCTCTCTCAAATAAATGAATAAAATTTTAAAATATCTCTATGTTTAAAATTTATAATACTATAACACCTGTTGCATTATTAGCACATTAAAGAACATGATCTAGTGGTGGGTCCAGGAAGTGCCATATTTTGAAGTAGCCACAAGTGTAATGGTACTTCAAGATGTCTGCAGCATTGGTAACCAATAGTAATGGTAATGGTAAATATAAAAATCTCTGTGGTTCCTCCTGGAAACAGTCGCAGGTACTGCTGATACCACTGTGGGGGTGTTGCCTGCATTCATAATGGAAGCAAAGGTGCAAACAGAGGTTAGTGAAGATACGGTAGTCTTTTTTTTTTCTCTCCAAGTACACAGAATCCTGGTCAAATCCCTTTGTGCTATGGGGAGCCTCAGTTGTAGCTCAAGTTGGGAGATCTGTACTTCCCTGAACACATGTCAGGCATCCCGGTGGACACTGGGAAACTGACCCTTGGGGACTGGGTTCAGTTGGCTTTACTCTCCGGGTGGACTCTCTGGCCCCTGCTGCCCAGGGCTTGGGGCCCTGAGCAGAGTGCCTCACTGCCCACCAGGGGCAGAAACCCCAGCTGGGTGGCTCGTGGGGGATGTCTTCCCTGGCTTTTCTTTCTTTCTGTTTTTTTAAGATTTTATTTATTTGAGAGAGAGAGAGAATGAGAGCACATGACTGGGGGGAGGGGCAGAGGGAGAACAGATTTCCCGCTGAGCAGGGAACCCAACACAGGACTCAATCCTGGGATTCCAAGATCATGATCCGAGCCAAAGGCAGATGCTTAACCGACTGAGCCACCCAGGTGCCCCTTCCCTGCTCTTCTTTCCTCGGGTCCCAGGCCCTGTCCAAGCAACATTACATGAGTCCACTGGCCCAGCCAAGATCACCCAGGTACCAGGCTCATTGGGTAGCTCTGAGCCATCAAGCCAACCCATAGTTATGGAACCCTGGCAGGTTGCACTGACTCAGCTCAGCTCTCAAGATTACGCGGTGCACCTTACTCTTATCTTGCTGTTAAATGTCCTGCAGTGTGTGGGACGGTCTTGTACAAAGAAGAACTGCACAAAATGCAAAGAAGTCCTTCGCAAAATGACAATCATGACTTTGGCAGGAAAAGCCAGGCAGGCGCTCCATAAACGTTTGCTTAGTGCTTTCGTGGTCTTTCGGTCTGTCGACGGGCATTTCTCTTGACTACTCACAACCTCCCCTGGCCTGAAATCTCAGTGCCCTGTACAGCAAGGGCTGGGGTTGACCACCAGATATATAGAATGGTGAGAGGTGTCCTCACCCCCAACCCCCCGCCCCCACCGTGGTCACTGTGGCCATCAGCCACAAATTGGAGCTTTGTCAGGCCTGGATCTTTGCTGGATCAAGAGGAACTGGGCTTAACAGCTGCCACTAGGGAGACAAAGGCCAACGGGCAGCTGCTTTTAGTTTCATCCCAGTGCCTGGGTCTGTCAGTGGGAAGGAAGTCTCGTCCTAGGCCATCTTTGCCTTAGAACTTGAGCTGGGGGCGCCTGGGTGGCTCAGTGGGTTAAAGCCTCTGCCTTCGGCTCAGGTCATGATCTCAGGGTCCTGGGATCGAGGCCCACATCGGGCTCTCTGCTCAGCAGGGAGCCTGCTTCCTCCTCTCTCTCTCTGCTGCCTCTCTGCCTACTTGTAATCTCTCTCTGTCAAATAAATAAATAAAATCTTAAAAAAAAAAAAAGAACTTGAGCTGGGCAGTGAGCTCTCCCACCAAGGTTAGGAGAAGGTACTGGTTCCTACTGCACTCTTGTGGGTAAATCATTTCCGGGGAGGAGCTGCCACGAGTCTTCCTGCTCCTCCCCTTCTTTGCTTTCCAAGAGCCAGTCTAGTCTCCTAAAAATACCCGGGCCCCATTTCCCAGGCCAAACTGCTCCAGGAAATGCCCGTATCTGTGATTGGTGGAGCTGTGGCTGCCTCTGTTAGTTTGACCCGTATTCTGGTGAAAGGGATTAGTCAATTCTTGCTAAAATAATATTCTGACTTTCAAATTATATCTCTTAAGAATAATGAAGACTAATAGAGGGCTACTTATTACAGCACTTCATACTTTATAAAGCACCTTACGTATTAGGTTGAACCATACAAAATTGCTGATATTCAATTGTTTCAGGGCAATTTCAGAGTGTTCAACCCGATATATTTTCCCCCCATTTATTGCTTACCACAATCCCAGATGGTATTTTTAGCTGCGTTTTACAGAACAAAGTACTTAATCTCAGAGAGGTGAAACGACATAGATAGGGAATAGCCGGGCTGAGACTTGAAACTAACCCCCCATGCTCTTCATTCTCTAGAAAGGATGAGTCAGTCCAGAAGCCCCTAACAGCAGTAAGGTGAGGAGAGGCAAGGCTGTGAGACCATTCCCCCAGCCTATGCTCAGGAATCTTCTGACTGGTTATATGCCTCACCTTTTCTTAGTGATTAGTGGGAGCCTAGGTGTCTGGAATAGATGTGATGTGATGAGGTGACAAATTTGAGTTTTAGAGCACTGGGAGCACATGGTACAGCAAAGGCAGTGTATAGAACATGTTAATCCATTCATCTACCCATCCACACATCTGCCTTATCTGTTCATCTATCCATCCATCCATCCATCCATCCATCCATCCATCCATCCATCCAAGGGAACTGTATTGGGTGCTGAGCTACCAACATTCGGGGAAGAGTCTTAGTCAACAGGGGCTCTACTCTTTGGCCAGCTAGGAGACGGGGATAGAACAGTGGAAGCTGGGGTGAGGTCCCCACATGCATATGGGATTTTGATTTGCTGTTAAGCCGATCTGTCTTCCTAGTCCTCCCCCACCCCCCACCCCCGCGGCCCAGGCTCAGCTGGCTGGGAGGCTCCAGCTTATGCGCCAGAAAGCAGCCGGGTTCTGCCCTGTGTCTCAGGAGTCTGATATCTTGAAGAGTTTCTAGGCCACAGGGCCGGAGGAGGCAGGAGTAGGAATGGAAGAGGAATGTTGGTGCACCACCCCGATGCCACCAAAGGGAAACTGGGGGGTGAGCTGGTAAAGAGGGGCTCCTTCCCAAGCTGTCATAAGAAGAGATTCTTTTCTTCCGCACCTGAGTCTACTCTGAGTCCTTGGCCCATCCCACTGCCATGGGTTCAGTTCTGGCTGCCGGCCAGTGGATGAGGGGTAGGCTGGTGGAGGGCCAGTTTGGAAATCGGTCAGGCAGTGGGTATGTGGCCACCACCTTTGCCCAGGGACAGCATGCTGCCCTTCAGGGGATAATCAAGTTCCTCAGCTTCTCGCCAACCCAGGGGACAGCGAGCCCTCAAGCCCGCTGTGGAGTCCAAATGCTCAGACTGGGCCCAAACTGGTTTCCCTGCCCCTAGCACTCTCCGGCCACCTGGCTCTTCCCACACCGCCAGCACCCAGCCAGGTGCCAACCCCCAAGCTCACTCACAGCCTGCCACGAATCCCCTCGTGGTCCGCGATCGTGCCCGTGCTCACCGTTCCTGGCTCTGGGCTGTGCCTCCGGCCGCCACTGTGAGACCGAGGCAGCTGTGGGGCCACGGGTTAAGACCTCGCAGCTGAGTAAGCCACAGTGTGAGTTCCTCCCACCACACCCTCCCCAACCCCAGCACCAGGCTTTCCTCAGAGAGCCATTGCCACACCACTCTGCTTTTGAAAAAAAGGAAATGGGGCATTGGGACTTGGGTCCAGTGAGAAGTGCGATGAGAAGCTGTGAACAGAGGCACCTCTGGAGGCAAAAAAAGGGAAGGGAACCTTGGACAGGCTCCAGATAATCACCCCCTGAACCCTCAGGGCCCTCTCCTTATCTCAGTGGCCAGAGTGCTGGAGCCCATGATGGCTAGAGGAATAAACCCTTTCCTGCTCGCCTCAGCTGTTCTGTCGTGGACTGGGCCAGCATGTGGTGGCTTTATGGGGGTCCACACACCAGGGCTCCAAGAGGCCCCATGAGTTGCTCTGAGTGGTGAAGTTGAGGTTTCTGTCCTCAACCTTTGCCCTTCTAATCCATTCCCACCCACCATGGACATGGGGACACTTTGGACCTCTGCCCACTAGACCTCCGCTGTCCAGTACAGTAGTCACCAGCCACACATGGCTCTTAAGCACTTGAAATTGACTAGTCTGAAGTGAAATGCACTGTAAGTGTAAAACACACACTGGATTTTAAAGACTTAACATGAGGGGCACCTGGGTGGCTCAGTCGGTTAAGCGTCTGACTCTCGGTACAAGCTCAGATCTTGATCTCAGGGTCATGAGCACAAGCCCCACGTTGGGCTCCACACTGGGCACGCAGCCCACTTAAAACAAATAAATAAAGACTTAGGGGCCTCTGGGTGGTTCAGTCAGGTAAGCGTCTGCCTTCAGCTCAGGTCATGATCCCAGGGGAGCAGGGAGTCTGCTTCTCCCTCTCCCTCTCCCCTCTGCTCGTCCTCTTTCTCTTTCTCTCTCGAATGAATAAATAAATTCTTTGGAAAAAAGACAATATGAAACAAAAAATGTAAAATGCCTCATTGATCATTTTAAATACTGATTTCATGTTGAAATAATATTTTTGATATATTGGATAAAATGTAATAGGTCATTAAAAATAATTTCATCGCTCTCTTTTTAAAAAAGATTTTATTTATTTATTTGACACAGAGAGAGAGTACAAGCAGCAGAGGCAGAGGGAGAAGCAGACTCCCTGCTGAGCAGGGAGCCCGATGCGGGACTCTATCCCAGTACCCTGAGATCATGACCTGAGCCGAAGGTAGCCACTCAACCAACTGTGGCACCCAGGCGCCCTCATTGCTCTCTTTTTACTTTTTACATTTTTTTACTTTTTACATCTTTTTACTTTTTACTTTTGTTGTTGGAAACGGGGGATACTGGTGTCAGAACTGGCAAATCGGTGAATGAAATAAAATCGTCCAAAACAAATTCATGTATATACGGGCATTTCTTTTTTTTAAAGATTTTATTTATTTATTTGTCAGAGAGAGAGAGAGCACAAGCAGGGAAAGCTGCAGGCAGAGGGAGAAGCAGGCTTCTTGCTGAGCAGGGAGCCCAATGGGGGACTGGATCCCAGGACCCTGGGATCATGACCTGAGCCAAAGGCAGATGCTTAATCAACTGAGTCACCCAGGCGTCCCATATATGGGCATTTCTAAATGTATAACATAGGGGTACTACACATGTGTTATGTATAATAAAGGTAACATTTTTAATCAGTGAGGGGGGGAATGTGGCTATTACTAGAAAATTCTAAATTTCATAGGTGGATCACATTTGTGGTTCACATTCCATTTCTATTGGATAGTATTGTGCTGGACTTTCTATTTCACTTAAATGTCCATCAACAGGCGATGGGTTTCACACATCACAGGGTATCCATCCAACGGGATGCCATGCAGCAATTATGAAGAATGAAGTCAATCTCTATGAGCAGAACTGGGAAAACTTCATTGTTTTATATTGTTAAGTTTAAGGGGGAAAAAAAGAACAAGGAATGGCCAGCACGCACAGTTTGATCTTATTTGTGCATATAGAAAGCACACAAGGGGCACCTGGCTGGCTCAGTCAGCAGAGCACGCAACTCTTGATCTCGGAGTGGTAAATTCAAGCCCCACGTTGGGCACAGAGCCAACTTAAAATTTCAACAATAAATAAAAATAGAAAGCACACATATGTTTATATATGTACTGAAGAAGTCTCAGGCACACAAGTAACTGTTACCATCAATGACTTCGGGGGAGGGGAGGTTGGGGGGGCTGAGGAGAGCCTTTTTTAAAGATTTTATTTATTTATTTGTCAGAGAGAGAGACTGAGACAGAGAGCACAAGCAGGCAGAGTGGCAGGCAGAGGCAGAGAGAGAAGCAGGCTCCCCGCTGAGCAAGGAGCCCGACTCGGACTCGATCCCAGGAACCTGGGATCATGACCTGAGCTGAAGGCAGCCACTTAGCCAACTGAGCCACCCAGGTGTCCCTGAGGAGAACTTTGAGAGGGAGAAGAAAGGACTCTAACCTGTACTTTTCACTTGAAATCCTCCAGTACTATTTGAGGTTTTTTTTTTTTAAAGATTTTATTTATTTATTTGACACAGAGAGAGAGATTACAAGTAGGTAGAGAGGCAGGCAGAGAGACAAGGAGAGGAGGAAGCAGGCTCCCTGCTGAGCAGAGAGCCCGATGCGGGCCTCGATCCCAGGACGCTGAGATCATGACCTGAGCCGAAAGCAGAGGCTTTAACCCACTGAGCCACCCAGGCGCCCTACTATTTGAGGTTTTAACAACAAATATATTTTTTTACAAAAATACAACTTTACTTATATTTTATTTATTTACTTACTTATTTTAAAGGTTTTATTTATTTGACAGAGAGAGAGAGCAAGAGAGCGAGCACAAGCAGGGGGAGGGGGGTAGGGAGAAGCAGGTTCAAGCCCAATGCGGGGCTCGATCCCAGGACCCTGGGGTCATGACCTGAGCCCAAGTAGATGTTTAATCCACCAAGCCACCCAGACACCCCTATTTTATGCTTTTAAAGATTTTATTTTTCAGTAACCTCTGCACCTAACGTGTGGCTCCAACCCACAACCCGGAGATCAAGAGTCGCAGGCTCCACCGACTAAACCAGTCAGGCACTCCCTTCCTTAGGTTTATAGTTTACATATTGGAATAGTTTATTTTAACAGTTTATATAATAGTATAACACTACCAATGGTTTTCAACAAAACCTCAGAGTTTCTCTTATTCTTTTCACAGTTTTATTTCTGCCCGCAAACACCCCTCTCGCCTTCCGCTTTCTCATCCACCCCTTTTCTGCTTTCTTCCATCTACACCTTCTCCTTCCTGTCATCCTCAGACCCCACGGAGATGTGGGGATGGAGAGCCATTCCGCTTCTGTTGGCTCCTGGCTCGGCTTTCAGTGGAGGCGTTGGCGTCTCCTGCCACCCCTACCCCTGTCTTCGCCTAGAGGTGGAAGGTGCCACGCTGCACGACACTCCCGGACAGATGTCCTTACCACCATGGAGAGAGAAGCCTACTCAGTTTCTCCCCAGCAACTTGGCTACCTTCCTGTTAAGGTAAGACGGCTGACAAAGAGAAAAATCAGAACTTAGGAAGAGGTGCATGCAATTTTTTTCTTTTTTTTTTTTTTAAAGATTTTATTTATTTATTTGACACAGAGAGAGAGGTCAGATCACAAGCAGGCAGAGAGAGAGAGGAGGAAGCAGGCTCCCCACTGCGCAGGGAGCCCGATGTGGGCCTCGATCCCAGGACCCTGAGATCATGACCTGAGCCGAAGGCAGAGGCTTTAACCCACTGAGCCACCCAGGCGCCCACAATTATTTTTTTTTTCTTGCCAAGTTCAGGGATGGGTGGAGGGAGCAGGCTTCGGAGAGAAGGCTGGATCCAGGTTTGGGAAACCCATTTAATTTGCCATCTGCAGTTAAAAATCACCAAAGGGTAAAGTGTGTTGAAAAGACAACTTATAGAGGTGGGAGAAAGGAGGGAAGAAAAGGGCTCCAGCTTCTGGGAAACAGAACAAAAGATTTGTTTGCTCCAAGGCAGATGGAAACCTCAGCCCTTAGAGTTTAATTGAGAGAGGAAAAAAAGACAAGAGGTCTCACCCAATTGTCAAGCAGAGAATAGCTTCTGGAGAGTTGGCCTACTGGGATGGTGAAATGAAAGCCCTGTTGATGTGGGCTGGGGACAAGTAGTGTGGGAAAAGAGCAAACTTTCTCTTACCTATTGTGCTCAATGCAAACGGAATAAACCTTGGCAATACAGAAGGGCCTGGGATGTTTACTAGAACTTCTTTATCATGGAGAGATGTGCTCCCCTTCCCCGTCAAAATGTTAGCCCCTCAAAATGTTAAGGATCTGGCAGTGCAGCAAACAGCTGAAGCACTGGACAGGGGGAGTCGGAACATGGCTCTGGGCCCAAATTGGCAAAATATGTCCCCGCATACTAGGCGTGAAATTCCCCTGAAAACTCTAAAGCGACCGAAGGAGAGGAGAGGGGAAATGCAGCCTCCACGTGGTTTTCCTAGCAGCCTTGGGGCTGTCTTTCCAGCTCCAGTGGCCCAAGCCCTGGGCACACAGTTAGCTAAGCTTCTCACCTCCTCCTCGCTACCAAATGTCCGTCCATCATCAGGTTCCATTGCTTCTGCCTCTAAAAGAGATCCAGAATCTGACTGCTTGTTGCCAGCACTGCCACCACCCCAGTCCAGGCTACCGGGGCCGGCAGAAGGCCCCAGAGGGCTTCCAGCTCCGTCTCCCCACCACTCGCTCTACATGGCAGGGAGTCAACTTTTACCAAGAGAAACTCGACCCTGTCTGTCTTCCCTGGTGTGGGGCCTCAAGTTGGTGATTATTTGGCTAATGTCTGCTGATCCCCCCTGGGCTATATCCCTTCAGATTTGTTGAATAGGGGAATGAATTGTTACAGCTAACATTTGTATGGGCTTGGTTAACACCTCATTTTTGTTGTTGTTGTTGTTAAAGATTTTATTTATTTATTTATTTGACAGAGAGAGAGAGAGAGAGAGAGAGAGAGAGAGAGAGAGAGAGAGAGAGAGATCACAACTAGGCTGAGAGGCAGGCAAAGAGAGAGAGAGGGGAGGAAGCAGGCTCCCTGCCAAGCAGGGAGCCCGATGCGAGCCTCGATCCCAGGACCCTGAAATCATGACCTGAGCCAAAGGCAGAGGCTTTAACCCACTGAGCCACCCAGGCGCCCAACACCTCATTTGATCTTCAGAAAAACCCTCCTTCATGGGGATTGTTCTCATTTTACAGAGGAGGAAATTGAGGCTCAGAGCATTGCCCAAGTTGGCAGAGTTGATGCAAAGCATGTTGAAACTCAGGGATCAGGGGGGTCCAAACCTATGGTCTTTCTTTTCGCTTACACCCTCCCTGGAGGGATTTAGGGGTGTGGAGAGGCACAGAGTCCAGAGACACTTGGAACTTTCTAGGCTGGTGTAAGGGGCCACTTTGCTCGGGCCTTTGGGACCCAGGCACAGGCTCTGTGGGGATTCTCTGCCAACTAGGAAGGGCAGAGTGAATTCTATATCAGCCTTTCCTGGATGACTTATAGAGCTGCTATAACCACAGTGACCTTATTTTCTGAATCTCAAAGCAGGATTCTTGGTCTGACAAACAGAACCAATACTCGAAACTAGGACTTTTCTGGAAAATCCAGGGCACAGAGTTGCTGTTCTTGTAATATATGGCAGCTCCAAAAAGGGTACTTCTTAGCCAGTTCTGACCCAGCCACCTCAATCTATGACATCTCAAGAAGATTCCTTAAAAAAAGAAAGAAAAAACTGTTTTCTGGGCCTCCTGTTTCTATGCATCAAATTCTTTTCACCCACACTTTGTTTGTTTAATTACTGCCCTACTCTCCCTTATCTTTGCTGTTAACCACTCTCTTCCTTGCCTGCCTCAAAGAGTTTCTAGGTCCTGCTCTCTAATGGATGCCACAAATGACTGAAAGAAATAATAAGCAAAAGTGCTTGGGGACCATGGCAACAGGGTCAAGCCCCAAGGACAGCCCTTCCTACCCCTCCTAGTTTCTGTTTTAGGGCCAGTGCTGCTGATAAGGTCTGATGGTCCCATTGTGCCACCACCTCCTTGGGGTAATGCTGCTGGCCAGAGGCAGAGCAGTTCTTGAAAGTGCCCTGCAATGCTGTTGCTTCTCACCGTACCCATGTTGCAATGGTAGGCTCATGGTAAAGGCTATTGCCAAATCAGAATTCGATCTGACCTTTGCCCCAAACACTCATCACACTTGGTTCAAGTGCACCCAGAAGCCCCAGACAGCCAGGCAGGCACCAGCATTAGAGTGACAACAGAGAAATTTCAGTGGTCATCCTCTTAGGCCTGGGAGCCGAGAATCATAAACCCATTCCAAGGATTTTACTAGAGTCTGATGCTCAGTGAATCAGGGTAGAGGTTATAGGTCTCTCTGATGTACCTGTATGGAGTCCCCGGACAAAAGGGTAGGCTTCAAGAGGTTCTGGGCTGTGAACCTGTCTGAGCCTCAGTTTCCTCATCTGCAAAAAGGAGCAGCAGGAACCTCTGCCCTGCTTTTCTTTTTTTCTTAATTTTTTAGATGATGAACTATGTCAAGCACACAGAAAAGTATTAGGAACAAACACACTTCCTTATATTTTTCCCAGAATGTTTCTTTTCTTTTCTTTCCACCTTTTTAGAGAGGGAGAGGGAGGGAGCGTGAGCAGGGGAGTGAGGGAGGGGCAGAGGGAGAGAGAGAATCTTGAGCCCTATGTGGGGTGTGATATCACGGCCCCAAGATCATGACCTGAGCCGAAACCAAGAGTCAGATGCTTAACTGACTGAGCCACCCAGGCACACCCTGGAACTTTTATTTAAAGACATAAAATATTGCAGGTTCAGTGGAAGCCCATTGTGTACCTCAGCCACATTTCCCTCCCCCACAGAGGCAGCCATCCTCCTGATTCTGGTATCTATGATGTACACGCATGCTTTCAAATGCACTCTGTATATGTTCATAAACAATATATGGTACTGTTTTGCATATTCTTCAAGTTCACATACGTTCTACAGAACTATACATATCTTTCTGTGGTTTTCTTTCTTTTTTTTTTGACGATTTATTTATTTTGGTGCATGCACAAGAGAGAGAGAGCATGAGTAGGGGAGAGGGGCAGAGGGAGAAGCAGACTCTCCACTGAGCAGGGGGCCCAAAGAGGGACTCGACCCCAGGACCCTGGGATGGTGACCTGAGCCAAAGGCAGATGCTTAACCGACTGAGCCATCCAGGCGCCCTGTGATTTGCTTTCTTCGCTCACCTTTAGGTCTGTGAGAAATACTCATGTAGTTACAGGTAGCTCTGTGTCTGGCATTTTCCTTTCATTGTTTGGATGCACATTAATTTCATTTATCTATTCTCCTGTTGTTTCTCAACTTGACTGATCTCATAAACAAGGCTGTCCTGAACACTCCTGATCTATGTGCCACTGTTCACCTGATGAGAGTTTCTCTGGGATATATACCTATCAGAGCAATGGGCGAGGGAAAAGGTGGACGTGTACATTTTTAACCCTTTTTTGAGGGCAATATTCTGGTATGTTTCCAAAGTAACTAATGGCACATGACCTGAGCCAAAGGCAGACACTTAACTAACTGAGCCACCCAGGTGCCCATAAAAATGAATTTTAAGAACTAAATCTCCACACCCATCAGTGGAGAGATGAATCACTTGTGGGACACCCTCCATAGAGAATACCTTAGCCTCGGGAAGAAAGCCTTGTAAGGAGGCCCTTCCCTGGGAGGTGACTTGTAACTGCCTGTGTATTAGAAATACCTTCCCTACTTCCATGTAAGGTCCTGGCCAGAGCCCCGTGTCTGTAGAGAAGGTGCCTTTCTTTCCCAGCAATCAATTCTAATTAAAATAGGGAAATAATCCAGGGAATAAAATCTAACTCAGGTGTGGCACTATCAGAGTGAGACGGAATTTGTAAGTATTTGAAAGGAATATTCCCAAATTGATGAGACGACTTGCTTGTCTCAAAGCTAAAGGACCAGCAGAAAGTAAAGAAAGAAAAGGCTTTTTTTTCCCATTGGTAATGAACATCAGTAAGAGGAAGTGTTGGAGGTGACTGGCGGGATTTGACTTGAGAAATTCAAATGTATCTCTAGAAATGCGAGCATAATTTCATTTACTGGGAGTTAGTGGATAAAGCCAGAAAGTTTAATTTTTTCATTTTTAATTATTTATTTATTTTTAAAGCTTTTATTTACTTATTTGGGAAACCACCGTAGACCCAGTAGGATAAGAGATGGGGGCGCCTGGGTGGCTCAGATATTAAGCGTCTGCCTTCGGCTCAGGTCATGATTCCAGGGTCCTGGGATGGAGTCCCGGGATCTAGTCACGCATCCTGGAATCTACTCCCAAGTCCTGGGATCAGAGTCCCGCGTCTGGCTCCCTGCGCAGTGGGGAGCCTGCTTCTCCTTCCCCCTTCTTCATCCCCCCTGCTCGTGCACATGCTCTTTCTCTCTAATAAATAAATAAATAATTTTAAAAAAGGAATAACAATGGCTGGGGGTGCATGTGTGGCTTTGTTGGTTAAGCGACTGTCTGCCTTCTGCTCAGGTTATGATCCCAGGGTCCTGGGATCGAGTCCCACATCAGGCTCTGTGCTCAGCAGGAAGCCTGCTTTTCCCTCTCCCACTCCTCCTGCTTGTGTTCCCTCTCTCGCTGGGTCTCTCTCTGTCAAAAAAATAAAATCTTTAAAAAAAAAAAGTCATTTCAATTCTGTGTGGTAGGAACACAATGAAAGTCGTGGTTTGAAAGATGGGTCTGGCGGTAATATGCCATGATGGACTGACTAGGGACTGATGTGTGGCCCGGGACTACCCTTGCTGGCTGCCACATAGAAGATGCCACCAAGACATTAATGGCAACAAGCTTCCAAGTTCAAGTGCAGTTAAGATTCTCTCATGGAGACGCACATGGGAGCATGGTTTGTCATGTATTATTTGAGATGTTAAAATATGATCGAAAATTTGAGAACAAGGCTATCAAGAGGGCTGAGCACTCTTTTAAGAATGTATGACAATATCGTCCATGAGGCTGCTTGACTATTCACTATTGACTACGGTCCATTCTGCAAAGTAAAAAGTTACCTTGGAGAAGGCTGGCAAGGTGTGAAGGATTTTTGTCTGGTAGAAAGGAAAGTTATTTCTGTCTAGTAGGAAAGACAGCACCACAGTTTGCAGTTTTGTTATCTTAGAGACATAGCCAGTCTTGTATCCAACTTTTTGATCTAATTCCAGCATTCTTCTAAAGTCTCTCATATCTTTTGGTCTCTCATGTCTTTTTTTAAACTATTTTTTTATTGTGGTAAGCTGGGTATAACATAAAATTCTCCATTTTAGTCATTGGAAGCGTATGGTTCAGTGGCATTAACTATATTCACACTGTTGTACGACCATCACCACCATCCATTTCCAAAATTTGCCATCACCCCAAACGGAAACAAGAAATGGTAATTTTCTGTTCCTTGCTCCTCCTAGCCTTTGGTAACTTCCAGTCTACTCGCTGTCCCTATGAATTTGCCTATTCTAGACATTTTGCATAAGTGGAATCATACATTTCTTCTTCTGTGTCTGGCTTCTTTAACTTAGCAGCTTGTCTTCAAGGCTCAACCATGTTGTCACATGGATTAGAACTTCACTCCCTTTTATGGCTGAATACTATTCTATTATAAGGATATATCATATCTTGTGTATTCATTCATCCCCAGAAGGATGTTTGGGTTGTTTCAACCTTTTGACTATGGTGAATAATGCTGCTGTGAACATTCATATCCAAGTATCTGTTCAAGTCCTGTTTTCAATTCTTTTGGGTCTAAACTTAGAAGTGGAATTGCTGGGTAATATGATAATTCTATGTTAAACTTCTTTTTTAAAAAAGATTTTATTTATTTATTTGAGAGAGAGAGAGCATGAGCAGGGGGGAGGGACAGAAGGAGAGGGAGAAGCGGGCTTCCCAGTGAGCAAACAGCCTGACACGGGGCTCCATCCCAGGACCTCGGGATCACGACCCGAGCCGAAGGCAGATGCTTAACTGACTGAGCCACCCAGGCACCCCAATTTTTTAATGATTTTATTTATTTGAGAGAGTGAGAGAGAATGAGAAGGGAGAGGGACTGAGGGAGAGGGAAAAGCAGACTCCCTCTGAGCAAGGAGCCCGACATGGGGCTAGATCCCAGGACCCCGGGATCACGACCTGAGCCGAAGGCAGATGCTTAACCGAGTGAGCCACCCAGGCAACCCTCTGTGTTTAACTTCTTGAGGAACTGTCAGAGTCTCGTTATCTTTTTTAAAATCAGCATTACCACAATGCTGGTTCCCTCATCAATGAGTTAAATCAATCTTTGATATGTGGTCACTAAATAGTTCAACGAGGATCATGTTTTTAACTCTTTGGAAATTACACATTCATAAGGGTAATTTATTTATCTTGCTAATCTTTAAAGCATAAAGTTGACTTCACTCCACTTTGGCTGCCATCTTTTATTGTAAGCTCTCTATGAGGAAGTCAAGGAAATGGGTAGAAATGAGGGCTCCCTTGTTTAATCCATGAGGGCGGCACGGTACTTTGGTAGTTGTAAAGAGACAGGAAATTTTAATTATAGTTCTGTGATAGTGATGGCAAACGAAGGCACCCTGGGCATGGACAGAGGGTGTGGACATCTTTATTCTCTCTGGGAACATATGGAGACTTTTCTCCTCTGGAACATAGAGCCATTGTTGGGTTTCTACAGTGTGTTAGATTCTGCTGGGGAAACTCTAGAGAAAAGCTTTACTTTAGGAGAAGTCTGGAGCCAGACAGACCACAATGGAACTCATTGGGAGAGATGCTAGAATAGTATAGGCTCACATGAGGCCAGCGCTGACAACTGACAGGAAATCTTTTAGGTGGGGAATGAAGAGAAGAAAGAGAATGGGCCTAGAGTTTGAGAAGGAGGGTGGACCCAAAGGTGGGGAGAAGGTACAGCCTAGGGGTGAGGAGGGAACAAGGAACAGCTGCCCTTCTCAAGACCCAGCTCCTCAAGGGTAATTTTTAGTTGCCTCTAAATGGCCCTTTATTCAGCCTATACAATCCCCCATCAAAAAAAAAAATTAAAAACTCTCCTAGAGTATTAATTACACATAAAATCAGAGATATTCTTGGCTTCATACTTTTAAATGTTTCAAATCAATAAAGTTTTGCCTTTTTGAGTGAGGCTGAAATTTAAAAAACATTTCCCCCCTTCACATCTCAAAAGGAACTAACTGGGTTTTGATCACAATTTTCTCACATTTGAGACAAGATATGGAAGAACAGATGAATGTAATGGCAGAATTTCACAGGTGGTTAAGAACGTGTAGGGGAAAAAAGAAAATCAGAATAAAAAAGAATGTCAGTGTTATAAATATGATCAGAATATATCTATTTCTGAAGCGTAGCAGGCAGGTTAAGAAAATAAAGGTAAAAACCTACTTTCTTCTGACACCTTAATTTTGCTCCCTCAACAGCCTATGACAAGGTGAAATATATGTGATGAGCACTTTGCCAAGTGCAAAGGACTGCGAGTGGCTTTGAGGGGGGCTGCGTGGTGTAGGGGAGAGAGGGAACAGGCTGCGAAGCTTGACTGTTCAGGGGGCCGGCCTGGCCTGGGGGAATCTGACCAGCAGTGACATCTAAAGTAAATTGCTGGATCTCAGTTGTCCCATGTGTACAGTGAGGACAATAAATCATGCCCTAGAGGGTGGTTGGAAGGGTCTTACCATAAGGCCTCCAAGAGAAGCAAGAACAAAGCACTGTGGACTCGTGGTCTCTAGTAGACATTATAGCACTTACCACAATGTTCTGGAAGAGTCTCTTTCCATATCTGTTATCCCAGTTATACCAGAAGTTCCCTGTGACTTGTTTGTCTCTGGCCCTTTGCCTCTAAGCACAGTGCTTAAACATCATACTTAGCCATTTATTCCTTTTTTAAAAAAATATATTTACTTATTTGAGAGAGAGAAGGAGAGAGAGAAAGCACAAGCGGGAAGGGCAGGGGGAGAGGAAGAGAGAGAGAATCTGAAGCGGACTCCACACTGAGCACGGAGCCCGATGCAGGGCTCCATATCATGACCCTGAGATCATGACCTGAGCCGAAAGCTTCACTGACTCCGCCACCCAGGTGCCATTTATTCTCTTTAACAAATGTTTAGTAGGCATTTCCGGTCACCAACTCTTGGCTGCCACACTCTGCCCTCCAAACCACTGATCTCTCCTCCCCGCCTCACCAACACTGAAGCCTCAGAGTAGGGGCGCTGACGAGGCTCCTGTGGTAGACACGGTGACGCCTCTCCAGGTCCCCCCAGGACCGAGGGCTGCTGGCTGACAGTCTTCTTTGGGCCCTGCCCAGCCGCCTCCTCAGAGGAGTGCTGCCTCGCCCAAGGCCATGGTCCTTCCCCAGAGGCGGCCTGCATCTAATGCTGATCTCCTCACAGTGACTCAGAAAAACTCTGAGAGACCAATCCAGTTCCAGAGCTTCCTGTGGGGTCAGCTGAGGCAGGGTCACTGTCAAGACAGTGTCATAGCCCGACTTTTCCCTTGAACCAGTACTGCCTCCGTTTAGATCCTAGGTGGGTGTTTTTTTTTTTTTTAAAAGGTTTTCATTTATTTATTTGAGAGAGAGAGAGAGAAAGAAAGAATGAGTGGGGGAGGGGCAGAGGGAGACGGAAAAGCAGACCCTCCCACTGAGCAGGGAGCCTGACAAGGGGCTTGATCCCAGGACCCCGGGATCATGACCTGAGCCAAAAGCAGACCCTTACCGACTGAGCCATCCAGGTGCCCCTAAATCCTAGGTGTTAACCCTAAAGGCACCCCAATCCATGGGACCTGCAGCAGGCCCCCAGAAGCAGTCCCCAGACAGGCTTTGTGGCCTGTGTAGGCTCTGGTTTGGCATCTGGAAAGCCTCAGGTCCAAATGATCTTAGGAGCTATGACAGTCCCCAGGGCCTAATCACTGTGCACAGGCCTCACTCGGAGTCACATTTGTATTCCCTCTCCCAACCCCCACCCCAAGTTTTTCTTATAACATGCATTTGGAACCAGTAGGCTAGAAGAGATTGGCCTGGAAACAAATAATTATAGGCATGGAGAGACACTCTAATAGAGAAAGAAATGAACCTAGTGTTTAGCTTAAAGGACAGCTTCCTAGAGGAGGTACCATTTACACTGAGTCTTGAAGAATGAGTTTGTGTCTGATGGGTGGTCAAGGGATGCAGGAGAGACACTGCAGAGGCACAGCGTGCTCAAAGGCCTGTAGGCTTGGGGGGAGGGAAGGGGAGTAAGGGAAAACGACATCCAGGACACTAGTAGGGGCAGACCGCGCATGGCCTTCGAGGCCAGGCTGAGGAACTTGGTGCTGATTGACTGCCACGTTCCAATGGCGCCCAAGCTTCCGCCATGTAGGTACCACTTGGACGAGTTTTGCCCTACCTGGGCACCACCGGTTCTGTTCACAATTCACTTCACCTTTTCTCAACAGCAACGTCTTTTGCCTAAGTAAATTTCTATGAAAGGAAATTGTCTCTGGCAACCAAACACCAACACAGAAGTAGTTTCACTTGCCCCAAAGAGAAAGTCACTGTAAACATAAATATAGTGGAAACCAAGCGAAGTAATTAAATCCTATGTAGATATCACTGCCTGTCAGTGGCTTCGAGCCTCAGGCCTGCTCTAGCTCTGTTCCAAAAGATTAGCACGCATTATAGAGGTGGAAGAATAGCACTGCACTGAGACCTTTTCTTTGATGTAATCAGAAAGCTAGAAAGAGAAGGGTGCGTGAATCATTTTCTCACCATGTAATTCAGTGTTCTTTAATGCTGCACTGTGTACCATTAAGATCACCTTGGAGTTCCCTTCCCTACGACTCTGCTGACTAGGAAAGCATTTGGCAAACAATAAAGTGCCCTACGAATAGGGCTGTCATTACCACTCTATTACCACTCTTTGGCTCTGGGGCCGTCCCTTCATCCCTTCGGTGGTCCGTCCCAGTGAAGTCTTCCCAGCCAGCGCCAGTGGGGACACTCCTTCCCCACATTGTGGGAGAGAGGGCAGCAAGCCTGGGGCTGCGACAGGGGCAGGACCCTGGGTGTCCAGGGGGCAGACGGAGTGAAAAGAATGCTATGGCTCCCTGTTTAAGGTGACTGGTCTCAGGAGCTGCCATCTGCAAGGCAGAAGAGAGCAGAATATGGAAGCAGAGGCGGGAACTAACCGCCTCCCCACCCGGGCCATTGGACCATGTCATCTACTGGGCTGGGCTCCACAGCTCAGGGCAGAGTTGGAGGTTCTGTTGCTTTCTTTCTTTCTTCCTTTCTTTCTTTTTTTAAGTCTAATTTTATTTTATGTATTTGAGAGAGAGAGAGAGAGAGAGAGAGAGAGAGAGAGAGAGAGAGACAGAGACAGAGAGAGAGAGAACATAAGAGGGGAGAGGTCAGAGGGAGAAGCAGACTCCCCGCTGAGCAGTTAGCCTGATGTGGGACTCGATCCCGGGACTCCAGGATCATGACCTGAGCCGAAGGCAGTTGCTTAACCAACTGAGCCACCCAGGCGCCCCGGTTCTGTAGCTTTCAAGCTGTGTGTGACTTTGGGTAAGTTGCCGAACCGTTCCAGGCCCCAGTCTCCTCCATGGAGTACAATGAGGGTAATGAGAGCACCTGCCCCACTAGGTTTGCAGCGAGGGTCACACGAGGCAAGATGCGCAAAGCTTTGCGTACAGGGCCTGGCACATTCGTTACTCAGCCGGACTTCCTATCCCCCTCCTACGGCCACAACTAGACCCCTGAGAATACGTTTTCTTCTCTCCTGGCTCTCTCCCCTGGCCCGGCCCACACCTCCTGGCCCTGTCCTCCATCCTATTCTTGTGCTTGTCTGCTGTCCCACTTCTCCAGCTATGGGGTTCCTCAGGAGTCTTTCAAGTATTTGCAGATAAGGAAGGTGAGGGGGCACACTCCAGGGGGTAGGACGGGGACCTCCTTCACCTGGAGGGAGAGAGAGAGGAGGGCAGGTGTTTTGAGCTGGCCGATGGGCCAAGTGGCCCGCATCATCCAGCTGAAGGCAGAGGCCGGTTCTGGCCTGCAGAGAACAAAGAAAATGTTCTGGTCTCCCGTGGCGTTAGAAGGCAGCGCCTGAAGCAAGTCCCTCCATTAAAAGCTACAAGGCAGAAGGTTAAATATAGCCCTTTCCAGTTCTCTGGGACAGAGATTTATGAAATGTCAGAGCCGTGTTAGTGAGAAACGATGTTATCTCTGCTCTGTTTTTGGAGAGTAGCAAGGAAGCAAAAGAGAAGAGAGAGAAATGTGCACTTTCACCAGTGGACAGTGGGCAGCCATGGAAGGATCTGGAGGAGCCGGGTCTGTTTTATGAAGTTGCGCTCTGGCTGCAGAGGCTGGATAATGGCTGGAGAGGGGAGAGAGGGGAAGCAGGGAGCCCAGCAGGAGGGAAAGAGATGGGGTGTTAGGGAGGTGGCTGTGGAGGTGGGAGGAGGGAGCCCACAGCAGGGTGGGGCCAGGCCTGCATCCCAGGGGGTGGGGGTGGGCGGGGCCTCCTTCCCCCTCCTCCTCCTCAGAAAAGGAAAGCCAGCTCTAGCTTGCCCTTGTCTTCCCAAGGGCCTGCCCAGTGACCCTGAGAAAGGCACCTTGTCCAAAGACCCCTAGACCCCCGACTCCTTTCCAAGACAACCCATAGAGAGGCTGCTAGAAAGTCCCTCCTTATCCACAGGCTACCTCTGCAGCCCTGACCAGAGCCCCCAGGCCGTTTCCAAGGGCGGGCAACTGCAGCGTCACCTCCGCTATTCTCTTCACCCAAGCCAGAGAGGGGAGGCTGGTGCGCCGCAAGCTGTGGCGGG
>LNAC01000928.1:306887-367933 GCA_002007465.1 Ailurus styani
GCACACACACACACACACACACACACACACACACACACACACACACACACACAAATGTGCATTTCATCAGGAGTCCAGGGGTGGGTAAAACCCCAAGACTGTCCAACGGCATTTCCCCCCATCCGAATGAGCGGAAAGTATGTGAAGTCGATTTGTAGTAAATAAGCCACACGGGATTTCTCACACATACACGAAGGTCTCCTGGGTCACCCTTATATCACTTTGGGATCCCAGATGACCAGGGTTGGGATGTGATCACATCCACCCTCTCCTCCTCCACGGCCACCCAAATTTGAACTCCTTTTACAGCACCTCGGCCCAGTGGTCGTGCCCCCCTTCTGGCATACCTCTCGTCCTAAGGGAACCCACTTTACCCCAAGGTGGCCCCACTGCCTCAGGATCGCTCTGAGTGCAGAAAGCCCCTCCTCCTCCACGGGCCCCAATTCCTTCCCTTTTCCCCTCCGCTGAGCATGCGACCCTCCTCCCCCAACGACTCACCTCCCCGGCTCCAGAAGAGGGTGACAGACTCAGCTCTCTCCATCCTAGGGGTGTGGACGACCGAGATGCCACATCCAGCAAATCGTCATGCGAGGGAGAAGTGTGCTGTGGGCTCACACCTCGGGCAGGGGGCCAAGGGGTTCCACGTTGTTCCAAGCCCCGTCCCCAGGCTCCTTAGTGTGGTGCCCAGGGACTCTTCCCAAACCCCCTTTCCCTGCACCCCGGCTGCGTCAGTTCGGCCCCATCGGTCACATGCCCTGTTGCCTGTGAAGTTGTCCCTGGGCTGCGCAGCCCGGGCAGAGCAAGGCTGGATTCAACAACTGAGGTTCCTCTCTCTACTTTCCCCACTTCCTTCCGCCCCCACTGCCTGCCCACGGCCACACTGGTCCAGTGGGTCCCGTCATGGCAGACCAGTGAGGGGTGCTGTCTGCGAGCTGGTCTTGTCTCTCTCTAGATAAGGTTCTCAGCCAGAGGCCCGAGTCAGAGCCCCACAGAGGGCTGACCTCCCATTCGGCCCAGCTGCTGTCCTGCAGTGAGGGGAAGTGAGCAGGAACTGGCTGTCTGAGTCAGCGCCCCTGGTCTATTGTCACCGTGTGGGCCCCTTCCTTCCCAGAGGAGAGACGTGCACAGAGATAGGCCTTGTTTTTTGCAAGTCTCTCTTGCACACACACACTTTCTCTCTTGGCCTGGAATGAGCCTGTGCACCACTGTTGAATGCCATTCAATTCAGTTTCCCCAGCTCTTAGTGAGTACCTACTCTGGCCAAGGATCACGCCCACGACACGGAGAGGTCATCTCCCAGTATCCTCACTAGAGACACAAGAGCTAATGATGGTGCGTCCCATGAACAGGAGAGAAAGCTGAGGCTCAGGCTCTTCCAACGTCCAACAGCCAGAGAATCTCGAGATTCGGTGTCCAGCCTTGCTCTCCATGGCATCAGGTGGAGAACCCCGCTGGCCTTCTTCGTTGCTTCCCCTACCTCCACCCTTCCAACGTATTGCAGATTCTAGCAAAGTCTATCTCCCAGGGCACAAGGCATGAGACAATCGCTGGCTTTAAAATATTTAAAACCTATCTTGTTCAGGGGTGCCTGGGCAGCTCAGTTCGTTGAGGGTCCAACTCTTGACTTAGGCTCGAGTCATGGTCTCGGGGTTGTGGGAACTCGCTTGGGGCTCTCTCTCTCTCCTTCTCCTTTTGCCCCTCGCCCACTACATTTACTCTCTCTCTTCCTCAAAAAACAAAACAACAACAGAAACCTTAAAATATATTTTGTTCAAATGAATCTTGGATCACTGAAAAAAATAAAATTAAAAAATAAAAAAATATATCTGGGTATATACATACACACACATATATATAAATATATAAATATATATATATATATATATATATATTTATACGTATATCTTGTTCGAAGTTGTTTCTGTGTGTTTAGGAGGACAAGGACCCGGGAAACAAGTCACCTGTGCCAGAAGCTCATTACAAAGGGACTCCATGAGCAAACTGGCAAAAACGAGCAGAGGCAGACAAACCACACCTTGTCCCAGTAACCAACTGTCTTCTAATCGGAAGGGAGTCATCCTGGGTTCTTGCTCAGAGGGTGACAAGAGACCCAGGTGAAGCCTGGTTCTCCTTCTTGTTTTCGCCGGAGATGCAGAGAGACAGAGGGAAGCAGCTCGAGGGAAGGGGTCAGGGACCCTCCAGAGAGGATCCACCTTGTTGCCCCAAGGGTGCTGAGCACCACTGGTACTGACAAGACTCTCAGCTCCTCGAGGGCAGGGGCAGGCCTGGAGGACCCTGGAGGCCCCATCCTCAGAACATATTTGTATGGCTTGTTACAAAAAGCCATCTAAAAAGATGGGTGAAACTCCCAGGCAAGGAGAATGCATCGTGTTCCCAGAGTCGGGAGAGGGTTAGTTTCTAGAAGCAGGGACCGTTGATGTCATCCTCTGCATTCAAGGATTTCAGGAGGCTGAGGCCCAAGTGGTGAATGTTCGCTGCATCAACACCAAAATGGTAACCTTGGTAAGGCTGGCTTCCTGGACGCCAGCCCACAGCAGGTTAAGGAGGGAAATGGGAGGGGAGTGGAGACACCTCTCAGGAAGTCTGGTTGTAGTTAGAGAGGAAAGAGATAGGGCCATAACTGGAGGGTGCGGCAGAACTGGGAGGGAGATGTTTGTCAGGACAGGAGAGATGCTGCGTGTGTCTAAGTTGAGGAGCTTCCTCCAAACTCCTGCTCACCCTGGCCTCTGCATTCCCCACAGGCTGGACTTCACCTCAGGCCAAGTGAACCAGATTTTCTCTAGGCATGGAGCTCAGGCACTGAGAGATAGTATCTGCAGTCTCTCCAGGTTGAGAACCGTAGCTGCTAATTCTTAGTAGACACTGAAGTCCAGTCTTAGCCCAGCTAGTGGGTGGACGGCAAAGGGGGCCTGACCGTCTTAGCTCCCTTGTGTTGGCAGCCTAGCATAGCGGCTGGGAAGACAGACTTGGAAGCCCCACTCTCTGGGTTTGAGTCTCAGTCTCACCTGCGTGCCTTGTCAAGTCACTGAATGCCTCCAAGCCTCAGTTTCTAATCAATATATTTGTTATGTGATTTGCGGTTTCTAACCTATACAACTCCTTTAGGAGAAAATGAGAGTACCTGTACCATAAGGTTGTTGCGTGGGTCGAATGAGTGAATATCCACAAAGTGCTTGGGATGCTGCCTGGTTCGGAAGAAGCTATGCTGGGGCTGGCCTGTGCCTTCTAGTATCCCTCCTGAACATGCTAGACCTCCACCTAAGGCTCAGGGGAGCACCCCTTCAGGAACATTGTTGGTATTCTATTCTATTCTTTCTATTCTATTCTATTCTATTCTATTCTATTCTATTCTATTCTATTCTATTCTATTTAAAGGGTTTTACTTATTTATCTGACACACAGAGAGAGAGCACAAGCAGGGAGAACGGCAGGCAGAGGAAGAGGGAGAAGCAGGCTCCCCGCTGAGCAAGGAGCCCGATGCGGGCCTCGATCCCAGGACCCTGAGATCATGACCTGAACTGAAGGCAGACACTTGACTGGCTGAGCCACCCAGGCTCCCGAGAAACATTTTTGTCTTATCCTCAGCTTGGTCTCCCATTGGCTATCACCCCTGGGTTGCCTCACACAGGCCTGAATGTGTCATCAACCTCAGCAGCCACTTCTCCTCTGGCCCGCTCTGGGCTGGAGCTGGCTGCCGTGGCTGTGGTAGGGGCCACCGTCATGTGTGATCAGGACCACGTTGTTTGTTTGGGATGGGAAGA
The DNA here is from genome assembly GCA_002007465.1 of Ailurus styani. Lineage (NCBI taxonomy): Eukaryota > Metazoa > Chordata > Mammalia > Carnivora > Ailuridae > Ailurus > Ailurus styani. Next base: position 310,670 of record LNAC01000928.1, read on the forward strand.
GTCTATAAATTAGAACCTTGGTCGGTATCTGTCTCTTGTTCCCCCAACTCTGGTTTTTGAGTTCTTTTGGCTGGAGTCAGGGCAGATGATTGCCCTGGGGGTTGGGGGGAGATGGTTGGCAAGTGTCAGTTTCCACCACACAGATCTCATATTTGGGGGGTCGGGGGCCCGGCAATGGTAGCAACGGGGGCTGTCTTCATCCTAGGAACCAGTGGTGTGACCTTGGGTTCTGTGGCCACCCAAAAAGATCTCACCCTTTTCAATTTTGCTCTTTACTCCGAGCAGACAGCTCGCTCCCATCCCCCAAGCCAGGCTCCGCAGCTCCCAGACAATAGGAGGGAGCTGGTGACAGAAACAAAGGCTGGGGCAGAGGTCCAGGAAGATAGTCATGGTGCGGGGGCAGAGGCAGTCAAGAGCATGGCGGGGTGGGGGGCGGGGGCGGGGCGGGAAGCATCACTGTTTGGTGAGAAAAGCCAGGGCAGAAGTGTGAGGAGCTAAGTCACAGAAGCCAGAAATCCCAGAAGTCGGGTCCCTGAAGCAGGGGCAAGGCCCCAGGCTGCTGGGTGGGCCCGGATATCTCAAAGGAGCCACATGCTGGAGCTGGGGTGTCCCTTTCGTGGGGCGCAAGAGAGGGGCACGTCTTCTCTGAGGCAAGCCCGAGGGGCCTACACAGCACCTGCCTGACCCCCGGCGTCTACCAAGTTCACAAAAGGAATTCACAGAAGTGGCTCTGTGCCACCATCTCCAATGCCAGAAAGCAGGCTCAAAGAACATGTTCCGCCCTGATGACAGGGAGCCACTGAAACCTCATCCCGCTCCCAGGACCCCACAACCCTCCATCTGTACTCTTGGGAGAATTTGACAGGAGACTGACTTTTTAAATCGAAAATCTGCTATTGAGAGAGATGAAGGTTTCATCAAAGACCATTTATTCCACAGGGATGCAGATGACACTTAGGAGGCTGCATTGGCTCAAATTGTTTGGAAGGACTGCCCGGGGGGGGTGATGCAGAGTTGACCTGTCAGTGTACAGGAACCCCTACTGGGGACATCTTTCCTTGTTATCTCGAACATCGTTTTTTGCCTCTTCTCAATGTCAGAGCCATGTCTGGTTTCTCCCAGCTTGATAATGGTCACATGGACACAGTGGCACAGGGCAAGATGGGGAGGTCCCAGAGGGCATGGGGACCACTCCTGGGTGGTGGTGACAGCAGCGTGGTGGGGGGACAGCAGCTGGATTGGGGCCTGCATTAATCTCTGTAGCTGGCTGACCTTGGGCACATCACCTCACCTCTGTGGGTCTATAAAATGAAAGTTTTGTGGGAGACAAGTGGTTTCCAAACTCCTGTCTCCCTTTATTAAAAGGGCCCCATCATGCTAGACAAAAAATCTCTTTTCCCACCGAGGATTTTTCAGTGCTAACAGGCAAAAATAATAGTACATACACACTTGCTCCCCCAATCTTACCTCCACACCCCTCTCAGCACTTGTTGAGGACCCCTAGATTAGATAATCCCTAAAGATCCTTCTTACTCTGACAGGTTATTTTTTTTAATTTAATTTATTTATTTGACAGAGAAAGATTACAAGTAGGCAGAGAGGCAGGCAGAGAATGAGGAGGAAGCAGGCTTCCCGATGAGCAGGCAGCCGATTCGGGGCTGGATCCCAGGACCCTGAGATCATGACCTGAGCCGAAAGCAGAGGCTTTAACCCACTGAGCCACCCAGGCGCCCCTGACAGGTTATTTTTTTAAGAGTGACTGATTGACTGATAAGAGAGAGAGGGGAGGAGAGGAGAGGGAAGGGGAGGGGAGGGGAAGAGAAGCAGGGAGAGAGAGAATCTCAAGCAGACTCCCCAATGAGTGTGGAGCCCGAAGTGGGGCTCAATCTCACAACCCAGGACACCATGACCTGAGCCAAAACCAAGAGTTGGATGCTTGGCCAACAGAGCCACCCAGGCACCCCCCCCCACGGTGACAGTTTTAAACAGTGATAAAGTCAGTACACCGATGCTCCTCGACGGCCCCTCATCTCATCCTCATGACCATGCCAAGGCAGGCACGACTAATTCCACCAGACCAAGGAGGTAATGGGCCTTCCGAGAGCTTAGGTCACTTGCCTGAAAGGCGTACAGCTAGTAAGTGGCCACTGGCTGAGAGTCCGAGCAGCTGAAGAAGTTTTCACCATGTTCTGTATCATTTATTTTCCTCTTCTCTCTACCATGTTTAAGGACTTTAGAGGACGAGCAAAGCCCACGACATTTTCCCAAGTATTCCCTAACCCTGGCTAAAACCAGACAGCTTGACTCGCAGAATTAAATCTCAGTGGCACCCAGCGCCCAGAGGAGACAAGACATAGCCACACAGGCCAATCTTGCTTTCCTGTCAGCCGAGGCGGGACAGTGGTGAACGGTACTTAATGCTTTTGTCTCAAGTTATTTGTATATATACCAGGATAAGGCTTTACAGCATGCAGCATTTCCTACCTCACGAAGCCCCGGGCAACACCCTACATCATTTATTCTGCACCACAGCCCCGTAAGGGAGTGGCAGTAGTTATATCATTAGCATCCTCACATTCCAGTTGAAGAAAAGGAGGGTACAAGGACTGAAATCACTTCCCCCAAAACTCAAAGTAAGGCTCAGAGCTGGGATTCAAACCTGGGAGTGTGGGGCTGCCCACACTTAATCCACAAGTTTCCCCATTCCCTGTGGTTGCTTCTTTCCATAAAAAGAGGCCTTTACTCTTGCCCTGATGTCTTTCAAGTGTGTTTGCTGGCTCAGAGAAACAACACGATTTGGTTTCTCAGCCTGACAGGATGATTTGCCAGTGCAATTGTTCCATATGTTAATGGTTTTTATTTTTCCTTGCACGAATGACATTATAACAACATTAATGGAAATCTGAGGGAAGGAATAATTCACCAGCAAGCTGCCACTCACAATAAATCAAGGTTTGCTTTTTCCACAATTCCCTTCCAGTCCTTGCTCGTGTGCAGACGTACTTGTTTACAGGGTTTGCAAAGCTAGGCACAGATAAAATTTGGTATTGTCCCTTCTGTATGGGATCCTTGCAATAAGAATTGTCTATGTGACCCAACTCTCCTCAGAATTAGCTCTTCACGGCTGTAGCCTCTAGTGAGGCGGAATGCATCAGATTTACTTAGCCATCTCCCTGTTATTTGCCCTTAAGTTGGCCATTGTACTTTTTTTTTTTAAGATTTTATTTATTCATTTGACACAGAGAGAGAGATTACAAGTAGGCAGAGAGGCAGGCAGAGAGAGAGGAGAGAGGAGGAAGCAGGCTCCCTGCCGAGCAGGGAGCCCGATGTGGGCCTCGATCCCAGGACCCTGGGATCATGACCTGAGCCGAAGGCAGCGGCTTTAACCCACTGAGCCACCCAGGCGCCCGGCCATTGTACTTTTTATACACTTTGTGCTTCCTTCCAGTTCTGCCCAGGAAGTGTGTGACTATGATGATTGGCCTCAAGCCCCAGGGATCATGCCTCCACCTCCAACATGTCTCACAGCTGTGGGAGGTCAGGAGCACGGGGAAATATTTTGTTTGGTGCCCTAGAGTTTCAACTTCACCCATACGACCTTCCAATGGGCTCCTTAGGTCAGATCAGGAAATAGGGTACCCCCCAGGAAATATCCCCCACGGGGAGAGGGGCCACCTGACTCCCTCAGTCGCCCCTGCCACTTGAACACCCAGAATACCAAAATCAAGGGTTATGAGACTTCTAGAAGCTAGTGAATATGAAAGGGCCGGGTCAACCACGAAAATGCCTCGCAAATGCAGTGAGAAGACTTCTGTATCTTGTTCAGGTACAGAGAAGAGAACAGTGGACTCGTTTTCATCTTGGAGCACAGGTCACCTTGCCCACAGCACAGGGATGACTGCTTGGGTTGGGGGTGGGGGTCGGAGAGCAGCGCGATACCAATGCTCTCTGCATCCAAAACCCCTCTCAATACCCAGGTTAGGTTTACACTCAAGAACACCCCACTTTCTTGCTAGCTCAGGAAGCCTCTGCTCCAGTTTCTGAACCCAACACGGAGCCTCCAATGAGTTTAATTATTCCCACAACACGAACATGCCATCAACTAGACATATGGTGGGACTTCTACCGGGCTGGGAATTGCAGTCCCTGTTGCTATAGAGATGGGCTCGCCCTACCAGAACAGAGTCACAGAACCTTCCTTTCACCACACCCACTCTCCAGGGTTACTAACTGGCCACAGTTGCAAAGATGCAGAGAGGCACATGCTGTGGACAGGGACAAGTTTGACCATCAGACAGCCCTGGGCTCCAATCCTGGCTTTGCAACTTCCTGGTCGTCAGATCCTGGGGCAGCTCTCTTCCCAAGCCTCAGTTTTATCATCTGGAAAATGGCATCCACAACTCCTGCCTGGAGGTTGCTCCGAGGGTTAAGTAAAGTTGCGGATGCAAAGTGCTGGCACACATAAATACCATAGGTGTACACTATTGGTTCTTTTGCCCTCCTGTGTGGGCTAGAGGTCCAAATAGATGGTTCGTACACGCACAGCTCTGCACATGCTGTGTAGTGAGGATGCACTAGCACATATGTGCCCCTACCCCATCCAGATTCATAGGGCAAGAGGGCTACAGCTCACTCTTGAGGGGTGGAAGAGGGTGTGAAAGTTGGTGGGAAGTTAGTTCCAGCTCATGAGCTTGGCAAATAAGGTTTCGCAGCATCAAAGCAACCTATGCCTTCCACATTCTGGGACCATCCCAGTGCCAGCCCCCCACCTGCACCCCACCCGCCTTTGCAGCTGTATTGCTCAGTCTGGCTGCTCCCCCACGGTCCCCCAAACATGCCAGGCTCACGACTGGTTCCATTTTTGGGGAAGACTCGTGGTGTTCCCCTATCTGCAATCAGAATCACTATTCTTTCACTTGAGAAGCGATTTCAACCTCCTCAAAGTTTTTCTAGCTATCTCACACCACATCTTCCCAACCACCCTTGGCGGGGGATGGGGGGGTGGGGGTTGTGTGTGCTAAGGATCTCCTTTAAGAATTAATAGCTTAAAAAAAGATTTATTTGAGACAGAGGGAAAGAGAGGGAGAGAGAGTGCCTGAGTCGGGGGAGAGGGGCAGAGGGAGAACCTTCAATGTGGGGTTCGATCTTATGACCCAGAGATCATGACCTGAGCTGAAATCAAGAGTTGGACGCTTAACCAACTGAGCCACCCAGATGCCCCGAATTAATAGCTTTTTATAGCCAAAGGATGAAGGTAACAGAGGTGAAAAAATTGCTCAAGATCACCCTGCTGGTTCCCAGGCAAGAGAGATCAGAACTCAAGCCTTCCAAGCCCTGGTCAACGGTTCTTTCCCACCTTTTGGTAACCCAGTTTTAGCCGTCGCCTTCAAAAACTCACATTTTACTAGGGGAGATAAGCATGTCACAACAACCATAAAAATGACAAAGAAGCCAATCTGAAAAGGCTACATACTGTATGATTCCAACTATATGACATTGTGGGAAAAGCAAAACCCGGGAGACAGTAAAAAGACCAGCAGTTGCTGGAGGTTGGGGGCAGGATGAATATACCTCGAACACGGGAGACGTTTAGGGTGGTAAAAATACTCTCTATGATACCATAATGATGGGTACATGTCATGATACGCTTGTCCAAACCCACATAATGTGCGACACCAAGAATGAACTGTAATGTGAACTATGGACTTTGGGTGATAATGACGTGTCAGTATAGGTTTATCAATTGTAACAAATGTCCCACTCTGGTGGGGGATGTTGATCATGGGGGAGGCAGTCTGCGGGGGCTAGGGGTATATAGGAAATCTCTATGCCTTCTCCTCAATTTTGTGAACCTAAACTGCGCTTAAAAACGAAAGTCATTATTTAAAAAAAAAGCCAGATGAAAAGCCCCTTGAAAAGCCTTTGCCTAGCAATGATAAAATTACATACAAAGTACCAAATTAGCACAGAGGGTGGAATGACGGACTCCGTTAATAAATTTTGCATGGAGGAAGGAGATCGGTCAGGGAAGGCTTCAGAGAAGAGGAGACACGCAGTCAGGGCTTTGAAGGATAAATAGGAAGTTGCCAAGAGAAGATGAGGGGCTGGAGGGGGCATTCCAGGCAAAAGAAAGTGCATCCGTGAGTGAGGAAGTGCTGAATGGGCATGGTGTATTTGGAAAACCACCAGTCATTCAAGATGGCTAGATCATCAAGTTCATAAGAATGTACCAGGAGGTAGGCCTGGAGAACTAGATGGGTCCAATCATGGAAAGTCTCCATGGCATGCTAAGGAACATATACTTTACCCTTGAAACTGCTGTTTCCCAAACCTAAGGCAATTGTGTGTCACATTTTCAACTTTTTCCATTTCCATGCACCACCTGTAATACTATTTACTTAAATGTTTTAAAAGACTCACTTTAAAACACTTAATCTTGCCCTAATAAAAAAAAATATGAGAAACCATGGGTTGGATTTGCTAGTAATATTTTTTTCTGATACACATTAAAATACATATAGAACTCTGAAAGGTAAAAAAAAAAAGTTTTCTCTGGATCGTGTACAAATGCTCCCCCAGGCCACCTGGGACCAGCGGGGCACACATTGGGAACAATCCTGATCTCCCCGCCCCAGATTAGCAAGGCTTGGGTTCATAGCGCAAGAATGTAGGGTTGGATCACTCTGGTAGCGGGCTTAGCTCGGCATGGCCAGGAGAAGGGCAAAGATGGAGGCGGGAAGTCCAGTTCTGGAACAAGCCAGAGGTGACAAAGGTCTGGACTCACACCGATAGTGGGATAAGAGGAGGGGCTGCCAGGTCTCAGAGGAAGACTCAACAATAAATGCTTGTTGAATGGTTGGATGGATGGATGGATGGATGGACAGACGGACAGATGGTTGAGTGAAAGTTTTAATTGTGAGGGGAGGGAGAGGGAAGAGTAGACAATGACTCTAGTTTCGAGCTTGGGTTCCTGGAGAGGCAGTGGTGTCACCAAAAGAAAATGGAAGAGAGAAAGGGGAGCCTAATTGCAAGGGTGGAGGGGAGCACAAGACATGCTTAGCCGACCACGAGGTCCCTGTGGGACATTCAGGTGGAGAAGGAGCAGTTGGCTGTTAGTTTGAGGGGGTAATAGAGATGTGGAGGCTAAGCCTCTGGAGGTGGTCTCCAGGTGTGGCTTTACCTTTACCAAGGGAGAGGACACAGAAGGAGAGCAGACACAAGCCCAAGTAGGTGCTCTGAAGAAAGGACATTTGCATCTAAGGGCGGGCAATGAAAGAGGTCCTTTCTTCCTCCGTGAGGCTCTTTCTGGTGACCTCAGGACAGACCTACCTCCTGAGGTTGGGCCTCACCTCCTCCCTTAGACCATTTAGCTGTTTCCTGTGCCTATCTCCTCTCCTTGACCAGTCAGTGGGCAGCCTGGGGCCGAGAGGCTAACCAGTTCTTGCTCTAGTTAGCTCAGCGGGACTGAGCTTTCCACCAAGGCTTCGGGGACTGCCTGGGGATGGTGAGCGAGCAGGTGCAGTGCTGGGGAAAGGCGAGGGCCAGGAGCTGAAGTGAGGGAGGGAGAAGTAGTCCCGAGGCCACCTCCTCATGCTTCCAGAAGCTGGTCCAGCAGCTACTGCTTCCGGGATAACCCTGGATTGGAGCTGGCATTGAAGATGCAGAGCAATGTCTAAGAAATGAAAGAGCAACCAGTAAGCGGCCCAAGTTTCCACCAACTTGTGGAAAGTGCTCCTCAAGCTCCCATACAGGGTGGCTGCGTTTCTCCATTTAACACCCATGGGCCCTGAGCCTCCAGGTCTGGGCCACGGAGGCAGGACGCTATGAGGCAATGGTGGGGCCATTCACCCAATGGTGGCCTCAGAAAATTACGTCCCCAGAAGATTCCAAAGAAACTTTAGTGCCCAGAACCTTTGCTGTTGGCTCAGTGGCCCACAGGGGCCCAAATTAAGCCCACCTAGGAGGTCAAATTGGGCCCAGCTCTGACAGGTGGACCTCGGTGGCAGCTATCCTGAGGGGAGCACACTCCAGGTTGCTTTCCGGTAGCTTCCCTTGCCCCGACACCCTGTGAGACCCCCGTTCTTGGGCTGTCCCTAGGACTGGCTGGCCCTGGACAACTTCCCGTATCCCCTCAGCCGACCAAGTTCCCAGGAAAAGGCAGAGGCAGCCCTCTGGTCCTGAACATGGCAGACTTTTGGTAAGACTCCCATCTGTGTGTTGCTTTCTTACAGTAAACTTGAGTTAAACTTGGCAAAAACTTTCCTTTCCATCCCGCTGGCCTGAACCGTAGATGTGGGCCTCCCAAACAGATAGAACAGAGAACACCAGGGGCTTCTTCTGGGAGGAGGGACGCTGAGTAGGGAGACGAGGGGGCCACTAGCAAGATGGAGGAGGGGACCCCTGCCCCTCCGTGCATGTGGCCCGAGCTGAGGCAGCAGTGGAAGGTGCTTCCCAAGTGGCCAAGGATCAGGCATCAGGGAAAACAGTTGGTGGGGGGGTGGTGAACGGGACAAGAGAAGTTTCATCCGCATTGCTCTTGCACAGCTTGGGAAGGCGAGCTAGGAAAAGTTGTCTCCAGATTCTGTCTCCCTGATTTCCGTACTGTCAGCATCCAGGAAGAGGCTGTTGGGGGAAACTATGCCAGCACCCTCGAGTCCATGTCTGGAAAAGGCTGAGTGACGACGCAGGACACGCCCAGGGTAGGAGGGCACCAAGCTCAAGGCTGGCACATGCCCCTCTCACCCATGCCGTGAGGAGAGCTCCCCTCGGGGCTGGGGCAGGAGGTGGGGGCAGGGCATTACACAGCAAGAAACAGATTTGTCTGGATCATTCCGTGCATGCAGCATTAAGAGGCAGAGCCAGGAGAGGTGTAGGTAGGTGTACAGTGAGAGGTTGGGCGGGTGCGAGGGGGATGCTGGGGGAGGCGAAGCTTCGAATAACAAAGGAGTCTTGCAAAGGATAAGCTATGCACTGTTCCAGGTCTCTGCCTATGGGATCCAGACAGAAAGCACAGTCCTAGCAATAAACTTCAGTCCAAGGCACGCTGCTCACTTCCCAGATGGTCCAGCCACCCTCCAGAGGCTACATGGGGTTGCTGGAAAGAGGCTGGCCCCTGCCAGCTCAGGGAGCTCTGACTTATGCAATTCAGTTTGGCTCGGGAGCAGCGGAGCTGGGAGTTCACCCACATCTCCCTCAGGCTCTCTCCCCGCCCCCTGCCAGCCCCTGCAAGTCATGCCAAGGGTCAGGGGCCCCGCGCACTGGCTGCAGCTGGGGAGGCCCTGGCTGTAGGAGCCCCAGAAAAAGGAGGGAAGGGAAGAGAGTACCTGTTGCTGAATGCATCCTGCTTTGGCTCTTACTCCTCGGTTGCTTGTGGTGAGAGTTGCCCATCATTCTGTTCTGGACTGGCAGCCGCCCCGTGGCTGCCGCTGCCGCCTCCTCCTCCTCCTCCTCCTCCTTTGCCTCCTCCTCCTCCCCTTCTTCCTCCTCCTCCCCTTCCTCCTCCTCCTCCTCTTCCTCCTCTGCTTGTGCTCCTCCCCAGGTGCTTACATCACCTCGGCTTTGCTTCTCACACACATGGCTCATCCAAATCCCACTTGTGCCCCTGGCACACAATTGTCCACACCTGACCCTCTCACTTGGACTAGAGCCTGCTAGGAGCTTCTCTCAGCGCCCCCCTTTCTCTTTCTCTCCCTCCTTCCTCCCCCTTCCTCTGTCTCTCTTTCCCTCCCCCTTCCCCTTGCTTAGTGCTCTACTCAGGTTGAGCAGCCCAGGTTCCAGGAGAACCCTAGTCAGCTCTGAGGGCGGCCCCCGCCTCGTCTGCCTCTGCAGCCGGGGCCAGCACGGGCACCCGCGGGGACCCGACTCGCCCGCCCTCTCCGTCCCTGGCTGCCTCTGCTCTCAGCGCTGTCATTTCTGCTGCTGCTCCTCTCTCCGTCTGCAGAAGCTTGCAGGAGCGAGGGGCCAATAACAGAGCCTAATCCGGGAGTGTGACAGGGACCAGTGAAGGAATGTGCTACCCAGGAATTCTAAGTGATACAGCTCCCTGCTCCACTGGGGGATGGATCCGGTTCTGTAAGTGACAGCTGCCAACGGACTCCGGGCTCCAGTCCTGACAGAGACCTGGGGAAGTGCTGGCAGAGCACAAGCCTGCCAGGCTGCGGGCTCGGAGCTAACACAGCCAGATGCCTCTCGCATGCCCAGTGTGACCACCGGGTGTACCTGCCGCCTTGTCAAACACACCTGAAGCCTCACTCTGCTCTCCCCTCCCCTGCCTGCTTCGCCTTCCCAGGGGGCGGGCCGAGCTGGCAGCCCAGAGATTCGGCAGCGCCTGGAACTGGGACCCTGGGCAGCCAATAAGAGGGCTCCTTCCATGAGTCCCACTGTAATTCCCGCATTCTCTCTCTCTCTGTCTCTGTCTCCCTCTCCCTAGCCCCCTCCCCGCACGCATGCAGCTGCTCACTACAAGTGCTGCAGCCCTGTGGGATAAGTGACATGGGGCAGGTTGTGCTGGCTCAGCAGCTCAATCCAGCCCTCACAGCCTGGCAGTGAGGAAAGGACCATGGCTTCTGGAATCAACCACGCCGGAGCTAGACAGCCTCTAGTGACTTCGCTTACTTAGTGGAGTTGGGGTACTGTCCAATCTGATGTCATCAGACTCCTGCTCACAGAGACAGGGGGCCTGTTCTGTCAAAGTCATGGCCACAGGGCACTGTGGGTATGGGGCTGGCAGCGCCTCTGTCTGGCAGACTTCGAGCACTGTGTCCCCCAGACAGCAGAGCCTTCTGACTCTGGGGCAAGAAGTCTGAAGTGGGATCCATCCATCCGTCCATCCGCCCACCCGATCACTGCCATTCTTTCAACAGTTCTCGGGGATCTACTCTGGCCAGGCAGGCATTCTGCTAGGTGTTGGGGACACAGAGGTAGTTAAGTCACCATCTAGGAGGGGTGACCAACACACCCACAGAGCACAACAGTACAACGGGATCACCACTATACCAGGGGAAGGGTCCACATGTTGTAGGAGCACCAAAGAGAAACTTCTTCAGTCTGGAAGAGTTAGAGGACCTCCCACTTGGACAGGGTCATGGAAGGTGAGGAAGAGTTGGCCAGACCCAGAGAAAGGGCCCACTGTTCAATATTTGGAATATTACCCCTGCTGAGAACCTCTCCTGCCAGGCCCCCAACGGTCAAGGGTCTCCTCAGTTTTCTTCCACAATTCCACACACATTACTTAAGCCTCACCTCTGTGCCAGACTGAGGTGACAGAGGGAGGCAGATGCTGTCTTCGAGGCTCCCCAGCCCAGTGGGAGAGACACAATCATACAGAAAAGTCACAGGATGGTATGATCTTTGCATAGGCTTTGCAGTTCACTGTGGAATGTGGCAGGAGGTCTCCAAGGAGGAACCCCCACCCCGAGGCCAGAAAAATAGGGCTTGGGAAATAGAGGTCCCAGAGCAAGTATACAAGGCCAAGACGGAAGTGTCTTGGGAAAACTGGATGTATGAACATAGTAAAAATCATGAAATGTGTATGAACATGGCAAAAACCCTAAAGGTAAAGTTTGGGGAACATATGGTCCCTTCCCCCTTATCTGCTTGTGGTGGGTGCTAGATGTGAGTCTTGGTAAGCTCCAGGATGTAAACGTGGCCTGAAGAGAGGCTGGAGGAGACAGAACCGTGAGATCTGGAGATGGTTCTAAAAGGCATAGGACAGGGGCACCTGGGTGGCTCAGTCAGTTAAGCATCTGCCTTTGGCTCAGGTCATGATCCCGGGGTCCTGGGATCGAGCCCCGCATCGGGTTCCCTGCTCTGCGGGAAAGCCTGCTTCTCCCTCTCCCACTCCCCCTGCTTGTGTTCCCTCTCTTGCTGCGTCTCTCTCTGTCAAATAAATAAATATAATCTTTTTAAAAAATAGGTGGGAGAACAGTAAATAAATAAATAAATAAATAAATAAATAAAATTAATTAATTAATTAATTAAAATAAAAGGCACAGGACACTCTGGGAGTCAAACCAGATTTGAACTCGACTGCGTTGTGCACTTGGGACCGCAAATTATATTCCTAGGGACCAGCCAAGGAAGCTCGAAGAGGAGCGGGCGGGTTTTGGAGCGCCTGAAGACTAAGGGGATGGAGGGTGGGGCCGAGGAAGGAGTGAATGATCTTAAGCTGAACACAGCTGTGTACCAGCTCCCTGGGTCAAGAAGTTGAGCCTGACCAGGACTTACAAGTGCTCCTCTCAGCACTTTTTAGAAGATCATTGCAGATCTTCTCACGCAGCCCTGTGAGGTAGATATTTTTAGTTTGATCTGCTTTACAGGTACCTAAATGGAGGCTAAGAGAGAGGGGAGGTGGCTTGGCCAATGTCCACACTGGCTTCTTCCACTTGGCCTCTGACATATGCTCAAGTTGCTCCCAGAGGAGAAAAACCAACAAAAGAGAAGAGCGGACGCAGAACTCCTCCTTTCTCCCCGCCTCCCCTCTGTCCCATCATTCTTCTCTCTCTTCTCATCTGAGCTTCTCATAGTCTACACCATGGGTCTCATGTCTTCACCTCTTTCTGTTAGCCCCAGTGAAGCCCCAGACCCTTCTCACACTCCCTGGATCTTCCCTCGCCCAGTCACCAGTGTCCCTGTGGCCATGACGAGTCACAGATAAGCTTTCACAGATTTTCTCATTGGCCCTCCCTGCTCTGTTCACCGCTGGGGGGGGGTCATACACCCTTTTTTAATGTTTTATTTATTTATTTATTTGAGAGAGAGAGAGAGATATAAAAAAAACACGAATGGGGGAGGGGCAGAGGGAGAAGCAGGCTCCCTGCTGAATGGGGAGCTGGACAGGGGGCTCCATCCCAGGACCCTGAGATCATGACCAAAGCCGAAGGCAGAGGCTTAACCGACTGAGCCACCCAGGTGCCCCTACTCCTTCTTGACAAAATGAACCCAACTAGTACATGGAGTAGACGGGATTTGGGCCTCTGTTTATCTCCAGATTCGGTACTTTCTCCACTGTCTCCCTCTTTATCACCTCAACTGGATGGGGAGTGTTTTCAGGCATCTTTAACACTTTCAACATCTCAGAACTGTCTTGCATCCATGCGCTTCGCAATGTCACCTCCACTTCACTCATCTTGCTCCCAGATACCATTATCTCTCCCCTGGACCACTGCAGTGAACATCCTCTTCACCAGGCTCCCTGTAGGCACCCCTGAGTCCTCTAATCTATTCTTCACACAGCAGGCAGAGAGAGCATTTATAAACATAACCCAAATCCTATCATTCCATTGCTTGGATCCTCCCAGTGACCTGCTGTCTAAAGTGTCAAGTCCAGGGGCACCTGGGTGATTCAGTCAGTTAAGAGACTGCCTTCGGCTCAGGTCATGATTCCAGGGTCACAGGATCAAGTCCCAAGTTGGGCTCCCTGCTCAGCGGGGAGCCTGCTTCTCCCTCTCCCTCTGCCTGCCTCTCCCCCTGCTTGTGTGGGCAGGCTCTCTCTCTCTCTCTCCCTCTCTAATAAACAAACAAACAAATAAATGAAATCTTTAAAAATAAATAAAGTGTCAAGTCCAGGCTTTCTAGCCTATACTCAGAACTGGCCCCGTCTGACCTCTTCCACTTCTCTGTTTCCTGAAATAAACTCCTCTGCCCATTCAATCTATGGGCTACTCGTTCTATTCTCTGCCTTGTCCTTGAGATTTATCACCTAATGGGTAAAGCAACCCAGGAAAGGCTCTGTAGCCAGAGCAATCTGGATTCAAATCCTCACTCCGTGTTTTCCATCTGTGTGGCCTCGAAAATTCTCTTAACCTCCCCAGCCTCAATTTTCCTCATCTGTGTAACGGGGAATGAAAAGTTCTAACTTGAGACTTCTGTTAGTGAAATGCCACGAGGCATATAGTCGTCACTTGCTAAAAAGTGCTTCTCAGGGCGCCTGGGTGGTGCAGGCTGTTAAACCAGGCCCTTGGTTTCTGCTCAGGCGTCCATCACAGGGTCGTGAGATCAAGCCCTGAGTAAGATTCTGTGCTCAGTGTGGAGTCTACTTAAGACTCCCTCTCCCTCTGCTCCTCCCCACTGCTCTCTTTCTCTAAAATAAATCTTTTTTAAAAAGTGCTTCTCGTCCCCTTCTCACTGTCTCTCCCTACTGTTCCCAAATCCTCCAGCTCCTGTAGCTTCAGCCCTAACCCCACCACCCCATTAAAGCCTTCTCCCCATCCACTCACAGTCCACAGGGCTCACTCAGAATACCTTCAGATTGGGCTGCCTGAGCCACTCAGCTTGTCCCTAAACACAGAAGTCCTGGAATTGCTAGAAATCTTCCATGGGCTCCTGAACCTTCTCTGATCTTGGCAGCTCATGAGTTGCTGGAGGTTCTGTGTCAGAGTTGGGGCCCCCGAGTGTGTGCTATGCCAGGCTTGGCCCAGAGGACATTTCAGTTAGTGTTCGATGACCCATCGGTATGGGCCACGCTACCCTGCCCACACAGACCTTCCCTCCTCCTCTTCCTCCTACTTCTCCTTTGCTCCCTGACAACCCCTCCAAAGCTTGGTCCTCCCGCCCCCAGCAACTCCAGAGTCTTCTCAAAATACTCTCACCCCTTCTGACTCATCAGGGTGGCCATCCGGGCTGTGTGTGGTGCGGGTAGCCAAAGTTCTAATGGGTTTTACTGATGCAAGATCACTGCCCGCAGAAAGGGGTGAGGAAATCTGTGATCCTTTGTGCTGAGCACTGTGCTCAGGTCTGCGAGGGGGGTGTGTGCATGCCATAATGGCTTTAGGAGGGGACTAGGTCCCCTGCCGTGTCTTCACTTGGACTTCGGGGGCAGGGAAAGGGCATCTTTCTGGCTCATGCACAAGCCAAGGCAGGCCAGAAGCAGCCGTGTCTACCCAGGAAAGAGGACCAGGCTCCTCACTAGACTTGGTACCTTTAGACACACTAGAAGATGAGACAGAGAAATCTGAGGCTCGAAATCAGCAACTCTGGGGTCCATCTCCCCAAAGTGAAGGAGTTTACGCTTCACTGCTGTCACCTTATCAGCCACGTCCGGCTGTACACAGGGCTGGAGGACGGGAGGTGGGGGGAGAGGGAATGAGACCGATGGTACTACCTCCAGACTTTTCCCCGGGTGGAGCCCAAGAGCTGGGGAGAGAGCCAGTCTGTCACTTTAATCGTGCTCTCACTTATTTCTCCCAACCACCTGTGAGGAGCTGATGATTGGTCCCCACTCCTCGGATGAGAAAAGTAAGCTCAGGGAAGAAGGGGGTGCTGGTAAGTGGCAGGGTTGGGGCGAGAATGCACATGAGGCTGACTCCAAGTCTGTCTCTTCTTCACTCTGCTGGCCCTGTCTGCTGTGATCTGCACACACTCTATCCTGGTACGGGGAAGCTCTGGGTACAAGTTCCAGAAGAAGAAGTGAATTCAAATACACGGCCCCAACTCTGAACTCCAGTGGGCCCTGGCCTACCAAAAGCCGGTCCTTGGCAGTTCATTCAGCTCCCCGTCTTGGAGACACTGTCCAGGCCCCCTCAAGCCTGAAGTACCAACTTCTCTCCCACACCCCCAAAATGCTCTCTGTCTTCTAGTCCATCTGCTTGGAATAGTTTTCTTCCCACCTAAATCTCTGATTGTTAAAAGCCGTACTCACCCCTCAAGAGCCTGCCTCCTCCTCCATGAAGCTTTCTCTTAGCCTTGCAGCCAGGAACACACTCACTCTTCGTGGCCACATCCTTTTCGAGGCTGGTAGGGCCATTGCCTGCACCTGCCGTCCTGCTTCAAGCCTTTTCTGATCTCCCCAGCTGTAAACAACTGCCCCCCATGTTTATTCCCACAGTACAATGCGATGTTCCCTGAAGTGTGGTACACGTTTTGCTAGTGGTACATGAAATAGTAGTATGACAGGCAATTTCACATATACGCAGATGATCTTTTTAAATCTAATAGTCGTGTATGTATTCTAATGCATTAGACTCCAATAATAATTGAAGCAAAAAACTAGTGTAATTTCTTGAGTATTCAAGGCCGAATTAAATGAGTTCAAGAAAAATAATTTGGTATCTGTAAAGTGGATTGAATTACTTATCCCTTCCTCCCGGGCTATGGTGAAGAGATCTGCAACAATGACGACGAATTGGTTTGAGGAGGGCTTCTGTGTTCCCAGTCAGGCTCAACTTCATGGGTACATGGCTGTGTTCACTTGATGATCGATCATTCACTGACATGTGAACTTCGTTTAAAAAAAGATTTTATATATTTATTTGAGAGAGAGAGAGAGTGAGCACAGGGGGAGAGGGGCACAGGCAGAGGGAGAAACAGGTTCTCCGGGTGAGCAGGGAGCCCAGTGAAGGCCTCGATCCCAGGACCCAGAGATCATGACCTGAGCTGAAGGGAGACGCTTAACAGACTGAGCCACCCAGGCGCCCCTGTGCACTTTTTGATATGTGCTCCTTTGTGTGTGTGTGTTAATTTCCTACAAAAAGTTTGTTTAAAAGAAGCTGACACAGAGCAGACCCTCAGTCAAGGTGAGTTGCATGCTTTGTATTTTGGGCCCGAGGACCCACTGGAAGGGTGTTGGTGCCACTGACATCCAAGGAAGGGGGTGCAGGTGTATAGAAAGTGGGTTCAAGGAGGGCAGTAGGCTCCAGAATTGTGATCTGAGGCATATTTTCTTCTTTGGCCCCTGTCGCACTAAGAAAGCCAGAGCACCTTCTGAGAGCCTGTGCTGATGAGTAGCAGGCCAAGACCAAGAGGATGGAATCAGCCAAGACTTGGATCATAAACAAGCATACATCCCAAAGAATGAGCGGCCAGGCCAGCACAGGGGACAGAGTGCAGGCCGGATGCTTCATGACCTTGGGCCTCTCTGAGCCCCATTCCTTCTCCACCTGGGCAGTAAAACACATGTACCTAATTGCTCCTTTGAGGATACTCTCACCTCAAACACTCAAAGGGTTGTCCTATGCATTGACATTGGTCAACAAGTCACTTCTCAAATAACTTGAACACTCATCCTGTTCTAGGTGCTGTTCTGGTCACAGAGGACACACGAATGCCTTCAGGGGACTCCCAGGCCTCGGTTTCTCTTTCTGTATTTCCCCCTGGGGAGAGATGAGCACCAGAGTCCCGAGTAGAAGGGTCTCTAAGAGACTTTCAAAGGAAACCGTAGCCAAGGGTTGGAAGTACACATGCCTCTGAAGGTCAGGAAGGTAGGCTGGGGGTGCATGCTGGTCCCCCCACCCCGGGGCCCCCAAGTCACTCATCCTCCAATTGGAGAAACCTCTACACTGGCCCAGCCTAAACCATCTGTGGCCCACAGGCTGCCAAGAGCTGGCCGGTTGGCTTCCAAATATATTTGAGCCTCTACCCCAACAGGTGTCTACTTTTGTATAAATGATATCCATGCAACACTGTGCTCATCGGCGCTATAAATGGTAAAATACAAAGACATGCGTGAAGACAAGAAGTGTCATCAGGAATTCTAACATTGTCATCCTGCTCCCTGATGGATTACGCACCCGTTTCAGGGGGCCACAGGTCTTACGGCTAGCTGATGCTAGGAGGAAAGAAGAAAGGGAGCCACACGCGCTGTGCTCCACTACCTTTCAGACCCTGCACGCCTTAGTCATTCACTTGCTCAATACATTCCACCAAGCCTATTATACCCAGGCCCTGGGGCAGGCCCTGGGCTGTAGAGAGATGGACAGGGCAGACAGAAGCAGTTGACAAGCCAGTCAGAGGAGACAGACAATAACTAAAGGCATCAATAACCTACGTGGAAATGCTATGAGGGACATCAACACAGTGATATGACAGCGAGGGATGTGGATGGGGGTGGGGAGCTCGTCTGGATATGTGGTCCGGGAAGGTCTCCCAGAGCTAAGAACTGAGGATGACAAGGGGCCAGCGGAGGGAATGGGAGGTGCCAAGTCCGAAAGGGGAGGAGAAATGATTTTGAGAAGCCGAAAGAAAGCCAATCTGTCTAGGGTAGAGGAGGTAAGGGGAAGAGGGGCCAATTTTATTTGGAGTGCGATGAAAAACCACTAGAGGGTTTTGAGCAAGGGAGTGATTGGATCTCGTTTAACATTTTCAAAGACCACCACGTCTACTCTGTGGATAAGGGACCAGAGGGGTTAGAGAAGAACGGGGGAGGTCAGGAGGCTATGGTACCAGTCTGGACAAGAGACAACAGACCAACATCGGGCAACGGAAACAGCAAGTAGGCAAGCAAAAGATGTATTTCAGCCTCTGAAAGACCCTACAATAATGCCCTCGTGAGGCTGCTATTATCTTCCCCACTGTACATTTGAGGAAACTGAGGCCAAGTGAGGTTAAATAACTTGTCCAAGGTCACACAGCTCGTAAGTGATGAAAGCAGGATTCACTCTGGTCTGCCCGGCTTCCTTCCCATTCTACTTTAAATTCTAATTATGTTTCCTGCTCCAGGGAATCATTCACCAGGACCATACAGGGTCTTCCGACTTCAATCCTGAAAACCACTGGGCATCCTGAACAAAGAAAAGGGGATTGAAGATTGTTTGACCCGGCAATCGGCCAAAGGGATGTAAGTGATTAAAACAGTCCATTCGTCCCATTTTCCTAAACATGCTCAGTTCACCAGAGCTCTGAGTGAGGGAAAAACCATTCTTTCCTTTGGAGGGGGAGTGGGCAGGGGGAGGGTGGTGATGGTATATTTGGAAATAGAAAAATAAAGGCTGCCAACTTGTGCCTTCAAGGAAAGCCCAGAGGGACAGGCCAAGACAGGGGAAGTGACTTGCCAAATCCCTCACAGCCCCCAAAGTTACTCACATGAAAAAGAAGGCAGAATTGTTCTTGCCAAAGACACAAAGTCCTTTACAGAGCACTTTGTTAGCAAAGCCTTGAATCCCTGTCACTAATGCAAAGCACGCTGGAACGTTGCCGTGGCAACAGGCAGCTGGGCGCCAGAATCAGCTCAAGGCCTACCTCAGCAGAGGCCCAAGCCTGTGGGGGCAGCTCCCAGAAAGAGTGTGTGTGTGTGTGTGTGTGTGTGTGTGTGTGTGTGTGTGTGTGTGTAGGGGAAGCTAGTTCTGTGTATGCTGATGAGGAGCCCTGAGCTCCCTTTTCAGGTTACCAGGGCGCAAAGCCTGTGTCTTCAGGAAATCTTTTCTGTTTCCAGATCTGCCGAACTTCCACAAAACACAGGACCCCAGGTTGGCAAAACTCTGACCCTTTCCCCTGGTTCTCTTCTCATGGCTCTCCCCCCCACTTTTCTTTTTTGTGTGGCTGGGAAAAGGAAAGAAGATGGAAACATCCATGGGCTGTAAAACAAAACTCCCTTGTGTTACAAGTGCAAGAAGAAACTCTAGCCCAGAGAGGGAAAGTGACCGGCCAAAGTTTGCACAGCCTTCGTAACGCCAGAGTTAGAGAGCAGCTCCCCTGACTCTGAACGTGAGTTTCACCACAGTATTCCTTTTTCCCTGGGCACTGGGGAGGGAGGAAAGCCATTCAATATTGATGGAGCCCCTCTGAGTACCTAATGCTGTGCTAGATTCTTTTGTATTCCTCATAACTCATCTGCACCCCAGACTAGCAGGAGAGCTATTATTATCCCCATTTCATATGTTAGGGAACTGGAGCTCAGAGAGGTTAAGGAATGGGCCGCAGGTCACACAGCTAGATGGAGTGGTGTCAGACTTCACACTGGTCTTTGCACTTCACCACATGGCCCCACACTTCTGATGCCTTTCCCCCCGTCCCACCCCTTCTCTCCCCCCACCCCTCAGATAAATAAATGTAATCCTTTTTTAAAAAAAGTGGGCAGGGCAAGGTCTGGTGCCCAGCAAGCACTCAATAAATGTTAGTTACTGCTAAGAGTATTCCCTTTAGGGACCAGTTCCGGTTCTGCCTCCTCAACTACACCAGCCTTCATTTGATGCAATTTCAGTTTCATTTCCCGGTCATCCACTAATTGCTGGCTGCCAGCACCTGGAGTCGAATTCCTTCTGCCAGAAGAACAGCAAGGCATCAAGACAAGGTGATACCGAGCCAATCGTCAAAGAACGAAGCGGCATTCGCCAGTAAGATGAGGGTTGGAGAGAGAACATTCCAGGCAGAGGACATTTACAGCAAGAGCATAAAGGTATGAAGGTACTTGGTGTTCAGGGGTGGCAGAAGACGAGGTAGTCGAGAGCAGACCTTGGAGGACTTGAGTGTCAGGAGAAGGGGTATCGGCTTTTATCTTGAAGGTAAACCGGACCCACGGAAGCTTTTAGGCGAGAAGTGGCCCGAAGATCAGCATGGGGGTTACAAGGTGGAAGGCTGATTGGAGAGAGGTGAAAAGACCAGTCAGAGGCTGTGAAAGCGTGCAGGTAAGAAGGGTTGAGGGCTGAGGATGAGAAGCAGGGTGGAGGGGAACAAGGAACAGTGGAGGAGGTGATGTGGGGAGAGAACAGGGTAGTGCCGTTCTCCAAATTAGGGAGCCCTGCGAGAGGCACAGGAGCAGGAAGGGGAGGAGAGAGCTCAGCCTGGCCACCGTGGGTGTGCGGTGCCTCTGGGCACATTGTCCACGAGGTCAAGGCTGAGATAGAAATGGAATAGTCATTAGCTCTTGGGGGAGTCCAGCTGACCCTTGACAACACAAGCTTGAAACGCATGGGTCTGCTTACACGTGCATTACTTTTGATAAATACGGTAGAGAGGTGCAGCTGTTATTTCTCTCTTCCCTGTGGCTTTCTTAATAATATTTTCTTTTCTTTATCGTGAGGATACAGTGTATAATACATACAACATACAAAATAGGCGAAAATCAACTGTTTAGGTTATCAGGAAGGTTTTGGGTCACCAGTAGGCTGTGAGTTATGTTTTGGGGGAAGTCAAAAGCTCTCTGTGGATGTTCACCTATGAGCAGGGGTCGGTGCCGCTAACCCCAAGGCTGTCAAGGGCCAACTGTGTATGAAACCAGAGAGTGGAGAGGACGGTTGGGTTTGAGTGGGGAGATGGGGAGAGGAGGGAGTGCTGATGATTCAGCTCTGTGTCGAGATCATGTGTCTCTCCCCGGCTTTGCAGTGGCAGCCCTCGTGTCGCACTACTCAGCATTTATGAAGCCCCCTCATATGCAGACCAAGGCGGTCCCGCAACTTGGTGAGCCAAGATGGCACAGGCCCTCATGCACGGGGCCTTAGCAATCCAGGCGGGCAGCTGGCACCCCTGACACGAAGATCTTCTGGGACAGGGACTCAATAATCCCAAGAGGTCACACAAAATTAGGGAGCAGGCAGAGAAAGCCTGTAAATATTGGGGAACTATCAAGCCCAGGGTGGCAGAAACAAGTTTTCTAAAATTCTGACGTTCACTTGCAAGTTCACATTATGGGGTGCCTGGGTGGCTCACTTGGTTAAGCGTCTGCCTTTGGCTCAGGTCATGACCCCGGGGTCCTGGGATCGAGCCCCATGTTGGGCTCCTTGCTCAGCAGGGAGCCTGCTTCTCTCTCTCTCTCTCAAATAAAGAAAATTTTTAAAAAAAGTTCAAATTTTATCTTTGGTAACAAACGCTGTCAGCTGTTTTCCTTGAAGTGACAGGCTCACTCCCTTTACTTTTGAGAAAATGTCTGCCAAGTACTCAAGCCTGAATAACCATAGTTCAACAGTGCTTCTTTTCGAATACAACGGATGTTCCATGGGGAAAAGAGGCTTACTGAGTTCATACCCCCAACAATCACACAAGTGCTTTTCCTCTATACAAGTCTCAGACTTGAGCAAAACAGCACAAATGCATGCTCTTCCCATTCCATCACACAGATTATTAAAACAATTTGAATTCAACAGTTAAGATTTAATAAAAAATAGCATTTTTTAAAAATAGCATGTTTTACTGAGTTATCAAAGCCATTCTTAGGTAAAACTGGCTCCGCCCCTCCCCCCCACCAAGTGTGTGGTGGTAAAGTATACAATGACCAGCAGTACAGGCAGGGGGCCACCAATTTTATTCACTAAAGTGCCACCAATTTTGCCCTGAGTACAAACATCAACCTCGTAAAAAAGACAAATAATGTCTTCGTATTATCCTGAAAATCACTCTGACCTTGTACACCCCCGAAAGGCTCTTAGTAGTAACCCCTAGAGATCTTGGGACCATGCTTTAAGAACTGCTGGTTTAGAGGGGCGCCTGGCTGGCTCAGTCAGTTAAGTGTCTGCCTTCAGCTCAGGTCATGATCTCAGGGTCCTGGAATGGAGTTCCGCATCAGGCTCCCTGCTCAGTGGGGAGCCTGCTTCTCCCTCGGCTTCTCCCTCTGCCCCCACTTGTGCGCTCTCTCTCTCAAATAAATAAATAAAATCTTTAAAAAAAAAGAACTGCTGGTTTAGAGAAATTCCTTCCCAGACCCAAAGGGACAAGTTAGGGAAGGTTTATTGTAGCATTCTTTGGGGTCATAGGGAGTTAGGTCTTAGAGCAACACAGAGGTAAACTATGTTAGGTGTGTGCAGTTGCTAGAAGTGATCAACTAGACAGGCACATAGCAGTGTGGAGAAACCTCAAAAACAGAGTGTTGAGAGGGAAAAAAGAAATAGAATACCGTCTGTGAATCAACAGCGTTTCTGTAAATTAAAAGCACACATAAATATATTGTCAAGGGCACCTGTATTTCCAAGACACATACCAACCCACTGGAGAGAGGATGGGAGTAGGGATTAAAGACAAAAAGGAAAAAATCAAGTCAGACCAAAAAAGAAGATAAAGGACCTTGCATGGATAGATGGTAGTGTGCAGAGCTGTATATTTAACCGTGCCCTTGAGTGCAAATAAGGACAGAGTGAATGGGAGGCAGAAAATAGTCTACTCTTTCAAGAGCACTGATGGTGAAAAGAAGGGGGGACTGCTGGAGAGAGTTCCAGAGAAAGAAGTGGGTGGGATGTGTGCTTTTTGTTTCCCCTTGTGTGTATCCAAACACATGCTAGCCTGGGTTTACCTCTGGCCGCCTGGTTTCTGAAGGTCACAGAATAAGGTTCCGAAAGGTGCCGGGGGGGCACGGAAGGAGGTCCCACTTGCTGGTTCCTTTTTTTTTTCTGGGAAGTAGAAGATGAGATCATTGCCTCGAAGTAGATGGTATGCAGTTGGGGCATGAAGATCCGAGGACTATGTGAAGCAGCTGCCCTAGAGACTAGAGAAAAGTAAAAGTATTTCTGGGTGGCGTGTCTGGAGACCGAGGGCCATTTGAGATGGATGGCAGGAAAATCGCCTTGATTTTTCACTTATGTGTTTGATCAATCAATTTCAACAAATATTTATTGAGTGTCTGTTATGTGCCAAGAACCTTCAGGACACCTGGGTGGCTCAGCCGGTTAAGCGTCTGCCTTCGACTCAGGTCACAATCCCAGAGTCCTGGGATCAAGCCCTGAGTCGGCTGAGCAGGGGTGGTAGGGGGGTCTGCTTCTCCCTCTCCATCTGCCCCTCCCCCTACTCCTTCTCTTTCTCGCTCACTCTCTCTCTTTCAAATAAAAACAAACAAACAAAAACACCTTATAAGGTACTTGAGATACCATAAGGAGTAAAATAGGCATAGTCCTTATTCTTACGGACCTGCGGGTCTAGCAGCAGGCGGCGGTTGGGGAGAGGAATGTTAAGGAAGCACACAGGAACAAATATCATTACACCATAATAACTTCAAGGAAAGAAGATACGGGGCGCAGAGAGAGTATACCAGTGAGGCTTAATGCAGTCAGGGAGGCCCGTAGGTAAATAGAGATCTTCATTTCCAAAGGCTGCGCGGACCCCGTCGCAGGCACGCTCCGTGACTTACCTAGCCAGTCCCTTACCGGGTTTTTCCCTGTTCTTTCCACACCATAACCAACATTCTGATGTCTGTCCTTGCACATGCATTTTTGGGCACTCCTTTCATTATCTCCTCAGCACGTATTTCTAAAAGTGGAATTGCCAGGTTAAAGGGCATATGTATTTTTTAAGGCTTTTGAAACATACTGCCGTACCGGCCCACGGAAAGGTTGTACGCAGGAAAAAGTAGGTTTTAAAAAAAAGGGGGGGTTGTTTAACAGTAGTCAGATCCAGGTGGTACAAAATTGGCACAGACTTTTTTTTTCTTAATTGTCTGCATCTAAATTTCCCGTTTCCCCAACCTTCTAACCACTCCTGCCTGTATGTGTATTACTCACTTAAAAATATTTTTGAGTAGTGAATGCACACACACATACAAGACATAAATATTCAGGGACTACAAAGAGATTTCAGAGAAAAGGGAGTCGCCTTGACCCCTAGCTAGTTTCTTAGGCATCCTGCCAGAAATGTTCTGTGCATAATGTCAAGAAATTAGATGGTGGCATCAGATTATACACATTTTTCTTTTGTACCTTACACTTTTCATTTAACACAAAGAGCCACCACATTTTTTTAAAGGCTGTATAGCATTATGCTATGGTTATTTGGGCTATTTCCACTACCAAAAAATGTGTATTACTTATTTCACAATGATAATAGCAAAGGTGGAAAAAGAAGAAAAAAAGACCACCTACTGAGGTTAAAATATGCCTCCATTTGTTCAAGTAACATGCTGGGTGGCAGGACTAAAAAGATAAGAAATGTCGAGTCTCGGGGGTGGGGGGGAAGCACAGAGTTTTTTAGTCTCAAGGTTTGGAAAACCTGTGCTTTTAATAAACAATTGATTTGCTTTTATCTGTGAATCCCATGACTTACCACGCCTCCCCTTTCTGTTACCTGCCATGAAAGCTTAAAGCCAAATTTTGAGACTCACATTTATCAACAATGGACTTCCTGACATTCACTTTAAGTCACGTCTTCTTCACCAGTAATCCTTGCTCTCCTCTTGCCTCATTTTTCTCCCATTCATCTAATTTACATCATTTTTCTCTCATACATCCAAGTATTGGGTGTAACTTCGCAAGCCACCCTAAATCCTTTTTGGAATACATCAAGGTACAAAGATATATGTATTGTTTTCTTTTACAAAAATTGAGCTAAATGTTCGGTTCTCTCACCGATGTGATCCTCAGGAGAGACGGGCAAGTCACAAGCAGGTGATGCCTCGAGAAAACAACAAAAACCTAGTTGGAGGTCAATCAATTGCTGGGCTGTGTGCCTCAAAGCTGAGGCCTTCAGCTTCCAAACACGCAAAGCAATTTAGCCCTCGAATTCCCATGGCAACGGGTGGGGGGCTTGCCAGGGAAGATGCAGAAGCCCTGGCTTGGCGGTTGCTGGGGGGCTCAAGCTGTTGGCCGAGTGACTCAGCTCAGGCCTGGGCGTTTAGATGCCCAGGGACTTTGCATTAACGGGAGTTTCTGGAGTTGGGCCTAATGGAAAATGCAGTTGCTGAGGAGAGGTGAAAAGAATACACTGGAGACACAGGGACAGCAAGGTAGCCCTCCAGTACCTGAGGCTCGTTCCCACTTTTCTTTTCCTCCCTCTCCTTCCCTGCCATTAAGAAGGTTAGGAAGCAGGAGCTAGAACATCATCAATGGGAGAGATCCACAGCAAGCTGCCCCTTCTCAAAGGGGCTGAAAGAATGACTGGAGTCGAGACAGGGGAAGGGAAGGGCTGCCCTCATTAGCATTTTTTCTTTATATGAGAAACTTAAGCTTTTTTTTTTACTTTATTTTTTCAGTGATCCAAGATTAATTAGCATTTTAAAAAAGATTTTATTCATTTATTTGACAGAGAGAGAGGTTACAAATGGGCAGAGAGGCAGGCAGAGAGAGGAGGAAGCAGGCTCCCCACTGAGCAGGGAGCCCAATGTGGGGCTCTATCCCAGGACCCTGGGATCATGACCTGAGCACATATGAGCTGAAGGCAGAGGCTTTAACCCACTGAGCCACCCAGGCACCTCTCATTAGCGTTTTTAGAGCCTCGGCCTAATTGATCACTTTG
This sequence comes from Ailurus styani, assembly GCA_002007465.1. Classification (NCBI taxonomy): domain Eukaryota; kingdom Metazoa; phylum Chordata; class Mammalia; order Carnivora; family Ailuridae; genus Ailurus; species Ailurus styani. Next base: position 336,527 of record LNAC01000928.1, read on the forward strand.
GCCTCTGAGGAAGAAAGGTGGTGTTACCCGCCGGAGGAGGGGCTGCAGCTTGGAGGCTGGGAGAGAGAAGCCCAGAAGTAGAACTGGGCAAGGCCGAACATCCCCCTCAACACTAGGCGAGAATATAGACGAGTATTCATCTGATCTGGGAGGAGGGAAGACTCTCTCCGCATAAACAACAACAACAACAACAACAACAACAAACCAAAAACAAAAAAAAAACACAAAGGAAAGCAGCAACATATTTGACAGCTGTCGTTAAAAAAAAGTTAGCACATCCTAAAGCACAATAAACCAGAAATCAAAGACAAATTAGAAAAGCGGGAAATAAAAAGCTATTTGCAGCACAGGGCAAAATTTAAAAAAGGTTAATAACTTTATTACATAAAGAGCTTTAAGCAATAAGCTCTTCACCAATAAGGAGAAAGACACACGTTTCACTTTTCTAATCAGAAACACCAACTTTGTTTTTTTTCTTTTTTAAAAAAAGAGGACAGCAGAAGAACATGTCATTCCCTGAAAGGGAAGCTGTTAAGAATCACAGAATGTAGATCAGCTCAGACAAATGCAGAAGTGGCTCAGGAAGAGAGAGTCGGAAAATGTCCCGTTTATTGTATGGGGGGGATGGGGGTGTGGAGTCTCCTAAAGCTTATTTAAAAGTAACCAATTTAGAACAACCTATCAAAATGGTACTGGAAACTGTCACTGACATTTGCAAGCAGGAGGGTTCTGCTTCCCATACAGAGCAGAGAGAAGTATGGCTGGGGACACACTGTGGCATCAAACACTGTTTGAGACCTATTATCTGTTGGGCATGAGATGGGAGCGTAGGAGCAGACCCCCAAGTGAAGAGCTTATTACAAAGACTTCTCAGTCCATGGGGGAGATAATATGCAACTTGTGAAAGAAGCAGCTTCTGAGGTGGGTTTTGAAGGTTGAGTAGGAGTTCGGTAGGCAGAGATGTAGTCAGGGCAGATACCAGAATTGGAAGTGAAGGCAAAGATAAGCAAGTGAGTGAGATAATATCTAAGGCCCTTTTCAGCTCTGTCAGTCTATGATTCTGAACTGCAGCCTCCTCCTCATTGACATTACCTTTGTGAAATCTTGGATTTGACATGCTGCTCATAGTGTCCTCTGATAGAAAAACAAATACATAAGCATTCGAATAAAAGGAAACATCCATCCAGACCTCTTGAGGGCATTTCACTTAATGCCAGTGGAGGGGGCTCCATGTTTGGGGAAATTGTGCCGAAAGTTAATAAGGAGCCACTGAGGGCCCTATGTCCAGAATGGAGAAGATTAGAGGGGGAGAAAATGGAGGCAGGCAAACAGGTCAGAGGTTCTCACAAGAATCCAGTGAAAGGGGATGGGTCCCTTGACTCAGAAGAAACGGCCCAGAAGCCTGGGGTGTATGGGAAGAAGTGACTGGTTATACTACAGAACAGGTTCCTAAGTCCCAGTTTGCTGCACACAAATCTGAATGAGGCAGGGCTTATGTTCTGTTCTGGCCATTATGTTCTTTGCAACATGGAGGGGTATTGTTTTACATTTCCCTTCCCCAATTTGGGACACATTGTTATGGTTGTTTAAATGAGGTGTCAATCAGACTGGGCAATGGCAGGAAATGTTTCCCCACAGGAAAGGCTCACATCAGATCCCTGCTGCCTTTCACAAGTGGAAATCAAGCCTCCTCCTCCAGAGGACAGGAGGGCCAGACCACAGTGGCCCATTCAACAGGTGTCAAGAAGAAAGAAAATGTCCTTGGGGTACCTGGGTGGCTCAGGCGGTTCAGCGTCCGACTCTTGATTTCGGCTTGGGTCACGATCTCAGGGTCCTGGGATGGAGCCCCATGTCAGGCTCTGTACTCGGGGTGGACTCTGCTTGAGATTCTCTCTCTCTCTCTCTCTCTCTCTCTCCCTCCCTCCCTCCCTCTGCCCCTCCCCCCACTGTGCACACCTTCTCTCCCTCTCTAAAATAAATAAATTTTAAAAATCTTAAGAAAAAGAGAGACAGAGAGAGAAAGAAAGAAAATGTTCCTTTTTGCTTAGCAGCCCAGGAATGGAGTGTTCACAGAGGGCCTGGGCGGCAGGGAAGGTGCAGGTGACACCTGACCTATCCTCCTGTTTCTTCCATTTGCAACCTGGAGGGGGCCTTCCTTTTCCACACACAAGGAAGCGACAAGTTCGGAAAGCACCAGGGCCGTCAACCTAAGTTGGAGAGGCAGGGGAGAGTGTCCTGTGCTCCTGGAGGAATGGGAGAGTGACACAGGGAATGGTGGACCGGGGGGGGGGGAAGAGATGGGGAAGGATCAGAGAGTAGCCAGCTCCCTTTCCCATCCCTTCCCACACCGCCAAGCCCACCTCCCTCAGCTGAGGCACTACCCCCCTCCCCCTGCCTTGCTCCAGAAGTCACGTGGCCACCCAAGCACAGCCCAGGACAGTTGGCTTGGAGGCCTGGCAGCATCTCTGTGACCTAACTGAAACGTGCTTCTATCCCACAGTTCTCAAAGCCTTTCAGTACCTGACTTTTCACAAAAGCAAGCTCACCCTCACCGTTACTCTGTGCTGGGCACTGGGGACACAAACTGGGAATTAGGCACCCAGTCAGGCATGCCTCAGCGTCCTGAGGGGCCAACTTTCTCAGAGGATGACACACATTCATGTTGCTCTTTGTCCCAAGGCAGAAACGTGGATGGGCTCAGCCAGCACTCAGTGCCTGGGCCCAGAGTCAGCACATGATACGTATTTGTTGGAGTTGTTGAAGGAATCTAAGCCACGAGAGAAAACAAGATCTATGTTGGCCAAACTCTACTTTCCAAGCTAGAGAGTCAAGAGGCGTTACGTCTCATTTGTTTCCAAACTGCTGGGATGGATACGGTATCGAGCGTGGTAGAAACCAACAGGGGGCTTTGCCTGGGTTATCTGGGAAGGCTTCCAGAAAAGGTGTCATTGAGGCAAGCTTTGAGGAGTCAATGAGATTTTCCAAGGTGGAAATGAACATTCTAGCTAAGTGCACAGAGTGGAAGCATGACCAAAGGTAACAGATTGGGATGCGTGGGTGGAGGCCCGCGAGTAGAAAACTTGGCTTGAAGCAGGTGGTAGGAGGTGATGCTGGAAAGGTTGCCTGGGCCCCATGCTGTGGAGGGCCTTCAGTTCCAGCTGGAGGCATAGTTTCAGGAACATGTTATGGAGAAGAAAATCTTCACTGAGACTGAGCTGGCACTGATGTGGGAGAAGCAAGAGGGAGAGGAGGGTCGGGTGGGGGTTGGCCACGTGACACAACAGCATCAGGGACTTGTGGTCGCTGCAAGGACAGAGTGGGAGGGCAAAGTATGAAACATTGATGGTGACTTAGGGAAACAGGGTCTCTCATCTCCTTCTGGGGGAAACTGTAAATTGGCACAGCCATCTCAAAGAGGAGTTTTGTGACAACTACACATACCCCTCAACCCAGCAACCTGACTTCTAGGTACATTGAAGATTTCTACGTGTACAAGGGGAAATATGCATGAGAATATTCACTGCAGCATAGTTGGTAATGGTAAAAAAGAGAACGCAAAGTTCTTTTTTTAAAGATTTTATTTATTTGAGAGAGAGAGAGAGGGAGAGAGAGCACCAGCAGGGGGGGAGAAGGAGAAGCAGGCTCTCCACTGAGCAGGGAGCCCGATGTGGGGCTCGATCCCAGGACCCCGGGATCATGACCTGAGTCAAAAGCAGACGCTTAACCAACTGAGCCACCCAGGCACTCCTGAAGCAACCTGTTCTATCAGCAGAGGATCTTTAAAAAGTGATTTTATTATTTCATGTGATGGTTTATTATATAGTAGTTAACACGAACAGCCTACATCTACATGTGTAAAAGGAATAGAGACCAAAAAGATAACGCTGAATGAAAAAAAGCAAGTTCTACACAGCTCTTTCACATGGAATATCACTTACGGCAGATTTTAAGTGTGCAAAACCCAATACTACACACCATGTACAGACACGTAAACGTGGCCTGGATACATATCACGGTCAAGATAATGAAGGACAGGACAGGGGAGGACAGCATATCGGGGGATTTCAATGGTATTATATGTAACGTATCGTTTTGCCATAACACAAATCTCGGGCAAAGACAAAGCAAATGTTACACATTTATTCATTTTGGATGGAGGGTACGTGAGCATTTGCTGCATTATCGTGACTTAAAAAAAACAACACTTTTTTTTAAAGAAAAAGAGGAAAAAGGGAGAGGTGAGGGATGAAAGAGAGAGGCCTGGCCATCTGGATCTAGCAATTAGAAGGCCACAGACCCACACTGAAGGATACCACAGCTACAATTAAAAAAAATAATAATAATGGTAAAGGGACACCTGGATGGCTCATTTAGTTAAGTGTCTGCCTTCGGTTTGGGTCATGATCTCGGGGTCCTGGGACCAAACCCCGCATTGGGCTCCCTACTCAGCGGGGGATTCTGCTTCTCCCTCTTCCTCTGCCTCTCCCCACCAGCTCATGCTCTCTCTCTCTCAAATAAATAAATAAAATCTTTAAGAAAGAAAGAAAGGAAGAAAGGGAGGAAGGGAGGGAGGGAGGGAGGGAGGAAGGAAGGAAGGAAGAAAGAAAACAAACCCAGGAAAAATTACCCCACAGCTCCCAATAAATGCCACATCACAGAGCCTGGGCTCAGTGCCGCTTTTGCCCCTATCCCACTCCTCTGGCTTTTAGGCAAGAAAACAATAAATAAATTGTGTACCAAAGTGACCCAAGGTGGAGAACAATGATGTGGAGCTTTGGCCGGGCCCGGACTCAAAGACACTTGGGAGAGCGCAATTTACACATATGTTCCCCACATGCGAAACAGCTCATCCCTGCAGGGTGTCCAAGGCGCCACAGCTGGAGTGGCAGGTCCAGCCTTCGCCAGGGGCTGGAAGTGGAGGCGGCGGTGGTGGCGGAGGGCTTTCAGGGCATCAGAGTGACAGAGAAGGACATGAAATCAAAGGGAAGGCAATCTCACTAGAACTGGAATGTAAGCTCCGGGAAGATTTGTTGGGCTCTGTCTTGTTCCCTCTGTGTCCCCAGCCCCTAGAGTGTCTGGCATAGAGTAGATACTCAGTAACTCTGCACTGAGTGAGCGAAAGGGAATGGTGAATAGCCTGGAGTGGAAGGGAAGAGCCTTGAGTCCCCCCAAGCTCTCTCGCATCTTGATTGCTCAAGTGACCAGATTTCAGAGGTGCCAAAACAGACCCTCGCAGTGCTCCTAGCTCCTTCACACTGCTGTCTACGGCAGGAGCTGGGGACTGGGACTGAGGTGTTGACAGAAGAAAGGGTGATGTAGCTATAAAGAAGCAAAGCTCCAGTAGGAGTAAAGAGCCAGGAGGCTCTGGCAGAAAACATCCCTCGATAACTAAAAATCTGTACGAGTAGAGACAGGTGTGGGGAGGGTGTTTGTGAAAGCCAAACGGACACCAGAGAGCATAATGAAGAGTGGAGGGGTCTCACTCCTTTTGGGCACTACTAGCTCAGGAGGGGCTCCTTTGTGCAAATTTGAGAAAGGCTCCTCCTCCTGCTGGATGGACACTTTGGAGAGCTGCAGTGCTTCTGTGAGAAATGGGAGAAAGTGGTCCCATGGCATAGGGATTGGTTATTGCAGCTCGGGCTGGATTTAAGGTCCCACTACAGGGCACCATGGCACAGTGCACAACTTGCACAAACGTATACATCAGATCAGCATTACTGACAACCAGATTCTTCATAGTCTCCCATCATTCTGCAGCCTTCTGAGGGCACTGCCACCATCTTTGGCTGCTATCTGTGATTTGCAGCCCCTGCCAGGCCTCCTCGCCCTGGACCGCAGGCAGGAAAGTCCATTGAGCCAAGACACAAAACTCGGTTCTAGGGTGAATTCCGAATATTATTCTACGTGCAAGGACTCCATTCTACTCTCAGGAACATCTCAACTGCCTCAGTTAGGGTGGTACACGCTTCTCTATCCTCCTGACAGGGGTCAAGCAAATTCCAAGAGGCTAGAGGCCAGGAACAAGCTGTTGCACCCCCTGGTGTTGGCTGAAGGAAATGCTGATGACATTTCTCCTGTCATTCTGGAGGAGAAATCAAAGGCTCCCCCCCATCTCCATCCCCAGGGAGTTGAGGGGTCCGCCAGAACATCTGCATTGTAAACAGCAGAGATAGAACATTAGCAACTGCCCTGAGGCCCTGGTGGGATCATGTCGCTCCTTGTCAAGCAAGAGAATCCAGCCTCCTCATTCTGTGAAGGTAGTGGCCATCAGAGGGCCACTCTGTCTCTCTGCCCCTCCCACCATCGAAGTTTCCTACCTCTGCTTTCAAGAGCTCCTTTCTCCCCAGGAGGCCAGGCCCTTCATTTTTATCTCAGGGCAACCCTTACCGACCCCTGCTCAGGATCCCATCTCATCCTCTTAACTACCTTTCGCTGAATCCAAGAGTGGGAAAGTCACTTTATCTCTTTCTGTCTCCACTTCCTCATCTTTACGACGTGGGGAGAAAACAGCATCTACATGGTTAATTCACATACAGTGTTTAGCTTAGTGCTTGCCAGAGGGTAGGGGCCCACCAAATGTTGCTGATTATGATTATGATTATGATTATGATTATGATTATTATCATCATGAGTGTGAAGGGCACAGTTAAGGGTGGTGAAGTATTAATGGCACGGAACCAGCCTGGAGAGCCAGGACCGGGATGGACCGCTCTAGAACAAGAGTTGTCTTCAGGGGGGAGGCCCTATGAAGAAGGCTCTGGCGGCTGCCAGGCTGGATCCTGGAGCCGTCAGCGTGCATTCTACAAAGCAGAATCAACTACTCTTTCTTCTTGAAACCCTTGGCTTTCTGTCTTTTCTCCTCTGTCCTATTTAGACTTGTTCTCCTCCTCCGAACTGATGGGGCAACCCGAGGGCTGGCAGCACCAGGAGCCGGCCTCCGGGGTCTGGTGGTGCCAAGACTTGAGGCGCGCCTTCTCCACACCCCACCCAGCACACCGGGCCTTACAGTGGCTGGGAGACATCCACTAGTGGTTTTCATTCAGAGACTGATGGGACTCCATGAAACCCAATTTGGAGAAACCCCTACGAGCCAGAAAGTCTTGCGGTCAGGACCAGGCTCAATGTGGGCAAAGAGGATTTGGAGAGCAAGAGAAAGACCCCAAAGTGTCACCTCTGTCATTCAGTGGCTGTTGCCTAAAATGCCACCATCGGAACGCTTCATTTCCTAGCCAGAGCCATTGTTCTGGAGAAAACGGATAGGCCCGGAGAATGGGAACAGTGAACCATCTCTGATGTTGATGGCTTCGGCTTAACAGTTTACTGAGCAAAGTCTTTGCAAAACAGAGAAACACAACAAAGGGCAAGCTCCCTTGTCCCCTCACTCAGCCTCCCAACACCTACTGAGAAATAGACTCAAACACAGGGAAGGGAAGACATCACGCTGCATTTTGATTTCAAAAGACCTGGGGCTTTCATCCCAGCGCCGCCTCGTTATTAGGTGTGTGACTTTGGAGAAGCCACTTCACCTCTCTGATAATGATAACAATACCAGACTGGTAACGTTGTTTGGGGGGGGATGCTTAGATGAAAAAAGAGGCACAAGGGACACTAACCCAGTGCCTAGCTCAGGGGAGCTTGTTTATTTGTCCCATCTGAATTTTGCTCTGAGCCAACAATAGGGACTTTGCCAAAAATCTAAAGACATTCAGAAGCAGGAACACGGGACAAAGGTGAGTCCTGAACGTCCTCTGAGGGGTCTGTTCTTGGAACAGCCCCAGAGAAGACAGCATAATACTCAGCCCAGGATCTGGGAGCCGGAATCCAGATGGCACAGCCCATTTATCAGTGCCATCAGACTCTCAACTTTAATAAGCTTTCTGCATTCGTAACCACAGGAAGAGGAGGAAATGGGGCAGATTCCTTGGTGATACTGAGCACCGCCAGCTCGCTTTTATATTGGCAACGTGCATTGTGATCCCTCTGATTGGTTTGTTCTCACATCAGCCCTTGGGAGGCACGGGCGTCTTTTTCTCTTTGTTTAAAGATGTAGGAATTGGGAAGCACAAGCTTTCGGCCATTTCCAACACTCGGCCTGGGCCAATGCCTCTTCTAGGTGTATGGAGTCACCTTATTGCTGTTGGAATCTTAGGGATGGCTTCTTAGGGTCGAGGGCCTTTCAATACTTTTCCAGGAAGATAGGCTGCCTGGTGTTGTCTAGAAGACTGTCTTTTACCTAGCAGCCGGGGCTGTGGGCAGGCCTAGGAGCAAAGAAACTCCAAACCTTAAAAGGTTAGGAATGCAGGGACCAGGGAATTAGGGGAAAAGGACCAATAAAAGAGCTTAGCAACATCCAAGGACCAATGGGGAGTGAGCCCCTCTGTTTCCAGGAGGCAGCCTTGATTTTCATTGGCTTTGGCTGTGAAACTGTCTCCCTGGTCTGGGGAGAGGAGGATCTGCAGCTTCTTTTAGGTGCTCATACCTGTCCATGGGTGGGGAGGGGCTTAAGAAAACTGGGGGAGCTCCCACCCTTTACTACTGGTAAGTTTTCAGCCATACCAAAAAACCCCACAAACACAACACAACACAACACAAAACAAAACAAAACCCCCAAACTAAAGCAGTTTTCAGCAGACTTTCATGTTTGCCAGGTCTGCCCGAGTGCAAATGGTGATCTATACACAATAAAAAAGGGCACACACGGTCATCTTAAAGTCCCAAGGGAAGGGCAAGCTATTTACATGTCAGTCCCTGCCAGTCCCAGGCCTGTCCCGGTCAGCGAGGATGGTCAAAGACATTCTGCCCGCTCAACCTGGCCTAGCTCTAGAATCCATGGGAACCCAGCCTGATAGGGCGAGCGGTCTGAGAGGACACTGTAAAGAGCGTGTGCTGCCATGGGCGCTGCCTCGGAGGCTGGGCATGAGCTGAGCTCCAGAGGTCATGAGGGCCTCCCACCTGCCATTGCCACTGCACCCCGCCAAGAGGGGCTGGTTTTCCTCACCATCCATCGTGCATGGGGCCACTGTCCTTGGTGTCTCCAACAGCCCCACCCCATAAGGGACCTGGCTCCCAGTTCTTAGGCTCACCTGGCTGTGGGGGAGCTTCCAGAATGTTCTGCAGCCAAGGCCACGTCATTTAGGAAATGTCCACGAGGGGCACCTGGGTGGCTCAGTGGGTTAATCCTCTGCCTTCAGCTCAGGTCATGATCTCAGGGTCCTGGGATCGAGCCCCGTATCGGGCTCTCTGCTCGGTGGGGAGCCTGCTTCCTCCTGTCTCTCTGCCTGCCTCTCTGCCTACTTGTGATCTCTCTCTTTGTTTCAAATAAATAAATAAAATCTTTAGAAAAAAAAAAAAAGGAAATCTCCACGAGCCGCTCTCTTTAGGCAATCCCTCGAGTTCGATGGGGCCCCAAACAATGCCAAGGGGTGAGTGGGAGGGACACCCTGACAAGGCTGCCAGTTGAGTTCTTGTTCTGGGAGCAGCACCTTCCGTTCCCCTCACCCAGGGAAGAGTTCCCAAACTAGCACGCATCTGAAGTCACGCGGCTGTCCCAAAGGCTGGTGTCTGGTTGTGTCATATGAGCTCCAAACTTGTGGGAATCCAAAAAGCCACAGTGTCCTCCATTGTGACCATGTAGGTCCTGGACACCTGCTTCCAATTCTTTGGATTCCTGATTTGCACTGGCTTCCCGCACTATTCCAGAAGCCCTGCCTGGAGTGCCAGTCTGTTGGGCCAAAGACTGACCTGTGTCCCCTCAGCTCCACGCCTCTTCTTTCCGTGACCACAGGACTGGCCATGCTCTTCTAGAACTGACTCCCCGCATCCCTCCCAGTTCCCCTGGTAGCTCCTCAAGGACATGGCCTCAGCCTCATTCATCTCTGTATCCCTGTCACCACACAAGGAGTGTGTGACATCGGGCGGGCCCTGTAAGTGTTCGCAGGGCAAACACATGCACTCAGCTTCAAGGGTAGGACTAACCTGTTCTCCTCACAGTCTGGCTGGTTTATTTTGTGCTTGCAGAATCTTCACTCCTTTCTAGGAAAGATCCTACCTAAAACCTGGGGTTCCATTCGCCTGGAGTGGGGAAGGACGAGGGCTTGGGAATACAGGCCCCAGATGAGGTGGAGTCCATCTTTGTCAAAACCATCGACTGCGTGTGGTCCAAGAGGCAGGGAGACCACACCAGTCAAGAAGGGCACCTCAGGGAGTCTGACGCCCAGCAGCCTCTGAGAAAAGTGACAGCCAGAGGGGAAAGTGTGCTGAAACGGGCACTGGTACATTGAAGAAGTCGTTTCTGGGGGAGCACAGAGAGAGCACAGGCTTGAGGCCGAGTGCCTGGGGTCCAATCCCAGCCTTGTCACTTCCTGGGTGACTTCGGGCAATTTCCCAAGGAAACTTCTCCTTGCCCAGTTCCCTCAGGTATAAAATAGGGGCCAGTAACATTGTCTGCCCCACTGAGTCAGCACAGGGATGACAAATAACATGATAACATGTAGCGACTACTCTGTAACAGAGATCATTCTCAATGAATGGCATCTATTAATATCATTAATAACACTTGGGACATGACTGATATTCATGCACAAAATGTAACCTGGTTAAATGTGCAGAGGCCCCTGGGAGGGTGTTCGGGGTGTCGTTATGTGTGTAGGAGGGTGACATTTTCTAGGAAATTCATTTGACCAGAGCAAGTGAAGTGACAGTGAACTGGCTATCGATAAAGAGGTATTGGGTCTGCTGGCATTGAGAACTACTGGGGTAGCGAAACGTCTGTTGTGGTTGCGTGTGTGCGCCGCCCACCTCCCCCATGCCAACTGTGGGCACCCTGGTGGTGGCACAGAGCCCAGCTCTCCTCTCTCCCGTGCCCCACCACTCTGCATATGTAGTGCAGGCCTGGCACAGAGTACATGCACGAGCAGAGAGTGTAAGCAAAGAATTCTGACCAGGAGCCCCCTGACGGGGGTCTGTGAGAGTCCTGAATTACATGTCTACACCTGCTTCACTCAGTTCACCCAGGGACCGGCTTCTTGGTCGGACACTCTGCTCAGCCTGGAGGTTCAGCCTCTTCCCCAGATTCTGCCTCTTCGATCCTCCCCGCCCGGCTCCTCCCAGGACTGCTTATAAAAAAAGCAGTTTAGGTCCAGTTCCTAACCCCCTGCTGGCTCCAGGACATGCCACTCCAGCCCGGCCCTAACACTCCAGGTCCCTACCAGCCTGAAGAAGGGGTCAGGAGGGAGGACCGACTCACAAAGAAAACAGAACCACTGAGCCCTGCTCCCAGGGAGGAAGTCGGTGAGGGGCAAAGGAGGGCATGGAGGCCAGGAAGTCAGCTGGTGACAGTCTTCTCCTGGACCCCTCTTGGCAGGGGGGCACCGGAGCCCCCAGCCTCCCACGGAAGCAGCAGCCTGGGCTGCCTGCCACTGCCTCCCCACACGGGCTTGGAGCCCAGTCAGTGAAGCTACAGGCTTTTGTTTTAAACGACCAGTTCGCTCTGCCAGAGCGTGTGGTTTGAACACACTCTCTAGATGTTTTCCTGCTGAAATAACAGAGTTTAGGGTCCGGAGAGCTTGGAGACGAAAGCAGAACGCACAGGCGCAGGGGCTGAGGAGGTGGCTTCAGCCAGGATGTCTGCAAGGCCTCTGTCTCCCAGGAAGGGCCTCCGGAGTCCTCCAGTCTCCGCCCCAGACCCGTCCACCCCCTTACCCAAAAGCAAGCACTTGGGATCTGGTTTCTGTCAGGGCTGGCAGGCCTCGTGGGGAAGAAGCCCAGAGCTGAGGGGAGAGGCGCAAAGAGAAGGCAAGCAGCATCCTGCGTGGGCAGCTTCTGAGAGACCGTCCTAGCCTCGCCCTTCTCGTACTCCTTTTGTTATTTCATCCCATCCCCACCCCTAGCCTGCTGACAATCAAGAGCTGAGGGCCAGAATCGGAGGAGTGCATAGCCAGACGTGAAATGTTTCAGCCCAGAAAAGGAAGAAGGGAGGTGACATGAAATCCTGCCCCCGCTGTTTTCTTCTCCAAAGTCTTGGGACTGGTTTGTGCTGGCTTCTGTTTTAAAGAAGATTCTGAAAGTCAGGTGGATTTATTTCTGCACCACCCAGGAGTCGGGCCACTTGTGGAAAGGAAGGAGTGGCTGGGAGACATGCTATGATGCTGTAGCTCACAAATTTAAAATCACTGTCACAATGTTGAAAAATGACAGTATTTTATTATTTTTAAAGATTTATTTGGGGGATGCCTGGGTGGCTCAGATGGTTAAGCATCTGCCTTTGGCTCAGGTCATGATCTCAGGGCTGTGGGATCAAGTCCTGTGTCGGGCTCCTTGCTTAGCGGGGAGCCTGCTTCTCCCTCTGCCTGCCGCCCCCCCCAACTTGTGCCCCCCCACAAATAAATAAATTTGAGAGAGAGAGAGAGAGAGAGAGAGAGAGAGAGAGAGAGAGAGCACGCGTGTAAGCTGGGGGATGGGCAGAGGGAGGAGAGAGAATCTCAAGCAGACTCCATATGGAGCTCGGAGCCCAACGCAGAGCTCAGTCCCACGACACTTGAGATCACGAACTGAGCCAAAATCCAGGGTCAGATGCTTAGCCGACTGAGCCTCCCATGCACCCCAAAAGTGATACTATTTTATACTGAAACCAAATCCGAATTTCTGGCATCTCAAAAAATGGGAAAAGGTAGCAACCCAGGTCAGTAATTCTAGATGAGAATGAAAGGCACAGGTTTGAAGCCATTGTCCCCATAGACGAGGTGCAAACTCTCTCATTTCCCACAGCCACACATCTCCTTATGGAGTTGCAGGCTATGTGGCCTGCTTCCCTCACTTACAGTAACTTCCCAGGCCCTCTCAGCATTTTCACTCGAAATCCCTGATCTACATCCAGCTACTTCCTATTTCCAAAATGCACCTCCATGTTTGCCTTCATCCTACCCTCTGTGGGTCATGCCATCCACAGCCTACGCATCCTTTAAGATCCAACTGGAGCTTCGTCTTCCCTCTGCAAGCAGAGTTGGGGATTTCCTTCTCTAGATTCTCACTGCATCCAGTCCAGTGCTCCCTCATTAGCATGTGCCCAATGACTTATAATTATGTGTCTCTATGTCTGTTTCTCCTGCTGAACCATGTGTCCCTCAAGGACAGGGAATGGGTCTTCCTTCTTGAATCACCAGCTCTGAGTGCAGGTCTGGCACAGAGGAAATGCTCAAAGGCTTGTTAAATAAATGACGACCGGCCCAAGAGATAAAAAGGGAGCTATAAAGCATTCAATCAGTATGACTGTCCCTTGATGGGACCAAGGGCAAGTTGGGTGGCACCAGAGCAGTTCTGGTGCGACAGCTATGAGAAATCAGTCTCATTTGGCACCGAGTGCTTGGTGCAGAGCCTGGCACACACCAAGTGCTCTCGGACTAAAAGATTTGATTCAGTCTGACCAAGGAGCATGATGTTTGCACTTTATTTGGGGTCGGAGTGTTCCAGGTCCCTGCATCACCCTGATTTAGAATATTGCCTCCAGCACATCCATGCTCTGGGACCCTGGGCAAGTGACTTGAATTCCCAGAGGCTCAGCATCCAAACCAGAAAAAAAAGGGGCGGGGGCGCCTGGGTGGCTCAGTTGGTTAAGCGTCTGCCTTCAGCTTCAGGTCATGGTCCCAGGGTCCTGGGATCGAGCCCTGCGTTGGGCTCCCTGCTCAGCAGTGAGTCTGCTGCCTCTCCCTCTCTGTCTGCCTCCCCACCTGCTCATGCTCTCTCTCTCTCTCTCTCTCACTTGTGCACGCTCTCTCTAGAATAAATAAATAAAATCTTTTAAAAAATAAACCAGAAAAAAATAGGACTCATAATATTTCATTACAGAGTAGGTATGAGAAGGTAAACAAGGTGCCTCTGGACCAGTGACATGCTGCAGTCAGTTAATATGCTTGTTTGGGCCCTTTGTTAGTCTGGGTTAGCAAGAGTGTGTGTGTACGCACACGTTTGTGTTTGTGAGAGCACGAGTGGGTATGTTCAGTGAAATGTGCAATTCCATAGGTAGGATCTGTCCATCCAGCTTTCCTATCCAGCTCTGATTCCTTGGGATACCTTCTCAAGGGAAGATTAGGGCGCATCCCCTTAAAGGAAGAATCCCATTCCAGGACGCTCAGCAAAACCTCCAAAGAGAGCTAAGCCTAGTTCCTCCATCAGAGGCTACTCACGGGCACCGCAGAGCACTGTACCACCCCAGCCCCCATCCCATAGTGCCCCCAACACCCATAGGTATGAACACTATACTCTCTTAACCCATCTGGGGTTGTGGTTTCCTCATCCACGTAAGAGAAATGGTAACAACTGCCTGGAAGGCTGGGTGAGTCACCTAAAGCACTTCACTTGGTATTAGTGTACAGACCAGATGCTCAATAAATATTAGGGTTCTTTCCCTTCCCTGGAGCCATAGGACCATAGGGTAACAAATGAAGAATGGCTGAGGGAGGGACATGGAGCATGTTGCACAGTGAAGGGGATGGGCACGAAAGTGACGGCCACAGGAGGAATTTTAATAGGGCCCTGATGAGAGGAGGCCAAAGGATTGATGATGGGTTCAGAAGACGCATGTGTGGATCCAAAATGTTTTGGGGGGGCGCTTCTGACTGGGTTCTGAATATCCAGTATTCAGACTGGACTGAACTCGAAGCTGTCAGCTTTCTTGAATGCTTCAAAAGATATCTCAGAGAGGCATTGTTTATAAACAGTGAAAAATGACAAGAAATCTAAAGTCTAACAACTGGTGAATGGATGAATAAATGGTGGTCCAGCCATTATGTGGAAGAGTATACAGCAATAAAATAAATAAATTATAACTTGTGTATCAGCATGGATAAATCTCAAGAGCAAAAAGGAGAATATGGGGCACCTGGGTGGCTCAGTGGATTAAAGCCTCTGCCTTCGGCTCAGGTCATGATCTCAGGGTCCTGGGATCGAGGCCCGCATCGGGCTCTCTGCTCCGCAGAGAGCCTGCTTCCTCCTCTCTCTCTGCCTGCCTCTCTGACTACTTGTGATCTCTCTATCAGATAAATAAATAAAATCTTTAAAAAAAAAGGAGAATATGTAGGCACAGCGTGATGTCAATTATATAAAGTTCAAAAACATGCAAAATAATATATGTGGTTTATGGAGGCATACGTATGTGGTGAAAGTATAAATACATGCATGGCAATTAGAAACAGAGATTCTGGCTTCTTCTAGGCCAGGATGGGGTGGAGCTCATGGCTAGATCCCAATGAGCTGTTTCTTAGCAAAAACCTGAAGGCAAATCTGTGGCGTGATGTTAAGATTGTGACATTTTTCTCTCTTCTTGGCTACATGTTTGAAAGACTTTATAATTTTGAAAATTCAGGGCAACAAAGGGCCTCAGGCTGCCCCCACCTCATCCTTTTGTACATGCTCCTTTATGAGGACCTGCTGCAACAGGTATGAGACTGGGGGTCTATCATAGGTCTCTCACAGATCATAAATCATTTATACCTTCATACGACCCTAGCGCTTGAGACTCAGACAGGTGAAGTGACTTGCCCAAGGACAGGAAGTGTGATTAGATCCCAGGTCTCAGGCCCCACTCTCCTACCTGGCGTCTGAAAATATGAGTCCTACGCTGCTTGAGGTTCTCTCTTCTCTCTCTCCCTCTCCCTCTGCCCCTCCCCCCACTGTGCTCATGTGCGCTCTCTCTCTCAAATAAATAAATAAATAAATAAATAAATAAATAAATAAAATCAAGCTTTGAAAAAATAAGAGGACCCAAAACCTTTAAAAAAATAAAGTGGCAAACTTTAGCCCTAACATATCAATAATCACACTAAATATAAATGATCTCTATATTAAAACTGAAAGAGATTAGCAGAGTGTACTAGAAAACACAACCCAATCATATGTTGTCCACCAGAAACTCACTTCTAATATAATGATATAAGTAGGCTGAAAGTAAGAGGATGGAAAAGGTACGTCATGCAAACATTAATTTTAAAAAGCAATAGAGCCTGTACAGATATCAGATGAAGTAGACTTTAGAATATAGAAAATTACAAGGAAAAAGAGACATCACGTTTGATGAAAGGATAAATCCACCAGGAAGACAGCAATCCTAAATGTGGATATAACAAACAACAGAGCTGCAAAGTACAAGAAGCAAAAGCTAACAGAGCTGAAAGTAGACATGGGTGAATCCACAGAGCTGGGGACTTACACATTCCACTTGCAATAATTGATAGACCTACTAGACAGAAAATCAGAAGAACTCAACAACACAGTCAACCGGTAGGATCTAACTGACATACTTAGAACACTCGACCCAGCAAGAACAGAGTACATGTTTCTCTCAAGCATTCAGGGAACATTCATTAAGGTAAAACCATATCCTCGACTATAAACAAGCCCCAATACATTAAAAATATTTGAAATCATATTGAGTGTATACTCTGACTACAATGGAATCGAACTAAAAATCAATTTAAAAAAAGACAACCTCTAAACGATCATGGGTCCAAGAGGAAGTCTCAAAGAAAAATTTAAAATACACCGAACTGAGTAAAAATTAAAATACAGCATATCAAAACTTGTGGGATCTAAAATAGTGCTCAGAGGGAAATATATGGCACTTAATGCAGAAAAGGGGAAAGGCCTTAACTCCATAATTTGTAAGTTCTTTCCCCAAGAAAGCAGAAGCAGAGAAAAATAGACCCAAAACAAGAAGATTAAGGAAAGAATAAAGATAAGAGCAGAAATCAATGAAACTGAAAATGAAAATGCAACTGAACAAAATCAATGAAACAAAAAACTTGCTTTCAAAAAAAAATCAACAGAACTGATAAACCTCGAGTAAGATTAACAAAGGTGAAAAAGAGAGAAGACACAAATCACCAATAATACAAACAAAACGGGGATATCAGTACAAATTCTGAAACCCTTAAAGAGAGAATAAGCAAATATTATGAACGACTCTATACTCATAAATTCAACAACCTAGAAGAAATGGACCAATACCTAAAAACCAAAGCCCAGTCAAGAAATGGATCATCTGAATAGTCCCATGATTTAAAAAAATGAATTAAAAATTTGAAAAGCAGGCGCCTGGGTGGCTCAGTGGGTTAAGCCTCTGCCTTCGGCTCATGTCATGATCTCAGGGTCCTGGGATCGAGCAGGGAGCCTGCTTCCTCCTCTCTCTCTCCCTACCTCTCTGCCTACTTGTAATCTCTCTCTTTCTTTGTCATATAAATAAATAAAATCTTTTTAAAAAATTTGAAAAGTTTCCAAAAAAGAAGTCTCCAGGCCAAGGCAGTTTCCCTGGAGAGTTCTACCAAACACTTAAAGAAAAATTAATGCCAATTTTTACACAGACTTTTACACAGCCTTTCTATTTTAGAAAACAGAAAAGGAGGGAACACTCTCCCAATTCATGTATCAGGTCACTATACAGATCAGTGGCACAAAATAAAGAACCCAGAAAGAGACTCACAAACTACACCCGACTGATTTTGACAAAGGTGCAGAAGTAATTTAAAACGGAGGAAGGACAGCCCTTTCAACAAACGGTACTGAAGGAATTGACACCCATAGGCATAAAACAAAACACACACACACACACACACACACACGCATGCACACACGCACACACACACCCTCAGCCTAAACCTCACACCTTACAAAAGAATGAATTAACTCAAAACGGGTTAGAGAAGATCCAAGGCAAGAAAAAGAGTTCTTGGATTTGCTGCTGGAAGGACAAGCCATAAAAGGAAAAACTGATAAACTCAACCTCATTAAAGTTAAAACGTTTCGCTGGACAAAAGCCCATGAAAACACAAACTGCAGAGTGTTGGTAAGTATTTGCAAAGCACATAATCAATAAAGGACTAGAATCTAGAATCCATAAAGCGCTTTCAAAACTCAACAGTAAAAAATGAGCAATCCAATTAGAAAATGGACAAAGGCCATGAACAGACATTTCACTGAGGAGGGCATTTATCCCAGGCAAATGAAAACTTATGCTCACAGACAAACCCATTACATAAATGTTCATAGCAACTTTACTCCTGACAGCCCCAAACTGGAAACAACCCAGATGTCCTTCAATAGGTGAATCGTTAAACGAACTAGTAATATACTCATACCATGAAATACTACTCAGCAAAAAGGAGGGGTCAACTACTGATAGATGCAACAACTTGCAAGGATCTCGGGGCACCTGGGGTGGCTCAGTCGGTTAAGCATCTGCCCTCGGCTCAGGTCATGATCCCAGAGTCCAGGGATTGAGCCCCATGTCGGGCTCCCTTCTCAGTGGGGAGTCTGCTTCTCCCTCTCCCTTTGCCCCTCCCCCTGCCACTCGTGCCCTTGCTCTGGCTCACTCTCTCTCTCAAATAAATAAATAAAATCTTAAAAAAACACTTGCAAGGATCTCAAGGAAATTCTGCTCGATGAGAAAAGCCAGTACTGAAAGGCTACATGGGATATGAATTCCTCTATATAACATTATTGAAATAACAAAAACAATATATACTCTTGAAGAATAGCCTCTTGGTTGCTACGGGGGGAGGGGTGCGGTTGGAAGTAGGCAGTGGGTAGGTGTGAATGCCAAGAGGTAGCACCAGGGAGATCTTTGCGGTGAGCCAACAGTTCTGCATTCAACTGTGGGGATGGTTACCCAAATCTACACGTGAAAAAATTGCATACATACACTCATATACCAAGCGCATGTAACACTGGTGAAATCTGAAGCAGGTCTGTGGGTTGTACCAGTATTGATTTCCTGGTTCTGATACTCTATAATTAAGATGTCAACATTGGGGAATACTGGGTGAAGGGTCACAGGATCCCCTGTACACTTTTTTTTGCAACTTCCTCTGAATCTGTAATTCTTTTCAAAATAAAGTTTTTTTTTTAAAGTGGGTTGGTTTCTGTATTTGATGTATTTATTTCCTAAGATGTCCGAGCTGGGTTTTTTCAGGAGAAGTCATAAGTCACTATTATGGGAAAGCAGGGAAGGGAGGAAAACCAGCGTTTGCTGAGAACCTGCTCTGGGCCAATCAGTTCACATACGTGATCATATTCACTTCTCAAGACAACCCCAACAAGGTTGGCATCTCTCTTCTTTTTTTTAAAGATTATTTATTTATTTATTTATTTGAGAGAGAGTGAGCAAGAGAGAGAAAGAAGGACCAGGGGGAGGGGCAGAAGCAGCCAGATGTGGGGCTCATTTCCAGCCACCCTCCTCCAATCATGACCCGACCTGAAGGCAGACACTTAACTGACTGAGACACCCAGGTGCCCCTCTTATTCTCATTTCATGATGAAGACAATGAGACTTAGGTTCTGGGCTTGTTCGAGTTAGTAGCTAATAATTCCTGATTGGAACTAATAATTAGAAAGTGCTTATGTGTGCTAAGCACTATGCATGGATAATCTCATTTAATCCTCAAAATAGCTATGTAAGGCAGGTACTACTAGTATTACCCCCATTGTACAGATGAGGGTCCTGAGGCTTAGAGAGGTACAGTGACCTGCCCAAGATCACACAGCATTGAAGATGTGGAATCAGGACCCAAGACAGGTGGATATGAGCCTGATGCTCTTTTCCACAACCCCCAGTCGCTTCCCAAAGTAAATACTGGAATAAAAATTTAAAAACAGTAACAAAAAGGAAATGCATTTTAGATTCCAAGGCAGAAATGCGCCCTTTCTGGTGTCCTCAATAAGTCCTAAGTAGTCTCCTGCCCCAGCCCCTAGAACCCTTAATTGCATTTATATTTCCACATGTCTCCCTCTCCCTCCAAGCCTTATGTTATGGAAACTCCTTGAGAGACCAGAGCCAGAACTTTGCAAGCCAGTTGTTAAATCGTTTGTAGCTTGCAATCAGCTGTGGTGGGAATATTTATGGCACAAAACTTGGCAAAGGCTACCAAGCAGAGCACCTCTCCTGCCCCCAACACACACACACACACACACACGAGAACTGGTTGTTAAACATTTACTAGCACACCACTGATGACAAACATTGGGTCGCAGCACTTCGGTCCATGTAAATAAAGAAGCCCCGAGTGGAAGGGGCAAAAGCGAGCCTTCTGTGGTGCCTCAAACATTCTATACTTTGAGCTGGCTGGTGGTTACACACAGAAGTAGACACATGTAAAAATTCATTGAGCTGTATGTTTACAAGTGGTGTGCTTTATGCAATTTACGGTATGTATGTTTCCCCCAATAAAAATGAACTCCCAGACTATGCAAGGAGCTGTGGATTGATTGATCCTGGATGCCCCCCCCCGGAGATCTCACTGATAAGATGCGTGACGAGCCCCCACCATACCTATCTGCGTCACAGATGAGGCGGCTCTGCTCAGTGCATTATCTATTGCGCGGGAGGGGGCAAAGGTGGTCCACGCGGCGGCTGGCATCAGGCATCCGAATCCCTCCATATCTTTTCTTCGTCACTGCTGCTGTCATCTCTCACCTACGTTATTCCTGGCTCTGTGGCTAGAGATGGTGCCGTTTGCTGACGGGCAGCCTGACTCACTACTCGGCAGATCATTTTTCTAATTAAGTGGAGAGATGGATGGATATTTTCCCATACTTGGGCAGAGAAGCCTCATTCGCTTGGATCTTTTTACTGGAATCACTCAGCTTTACATTTCAGGGGAGGTTTTCTCCACTTTAACAGAATATAGTACACAAAACCTGCTCCCCTCAAATGATTAGACTCGTAGAGAAAATGGAGAGGAAGCTAGGCACTTCTCAAAAAACGCACCCTCGCCAGGAAAAGGAAACCACTTTTCCTGAGTTTCTTCCATGAAGCGGCCCTAGATTGGAAGGCCCAGCTCCCTATTCGATCTCCAGAATCCTGGCTGGCATTTCACCTTTCTAACACAATCCCTGAGCTTTCCCTGCCCCCACTTCCTCCCAGCAACCCTGAGGAACAACTTGCTTGGGGCAGCTGCTTTATTCTGGGAAGGAATGACGGGAGCTTGCAGGCAGAGCCTGTGATCCAGGAAGTGGGCAGGACATGTGACAGGGCAGAGGGTCCACCTGCAGGAACAGGAGGCCTGGCTCTGTGCCAGTCCTTCATGGGGACGCAGGAGCAGCCGCGATGGGACTGCAAGGGTGAACGAGGACACGTTTGCAGAGTGTCAACATCACAGCCTGGAGAAATCACACAGTCTATTCCCCATCTCCCCTCCAGGCTCAGAAACCATCGTCAAGAAAGCCCAGCTCAAGCCCCAAGTTCCCAGACTGCAGTGTAGACAGATATCGGTGTGAGGCTTTGTTTGTAAGTAGGGTGGTGGTAGCTCCTGGCAGCCCTGCTCAGCCCCTCTCGACTAGAGTCTTGAAGCTCACCCATGTACTCAGCCCCCTCCCAGGCAGGGTGAGCAGGCCCTGGCTTTGGTCTCCGTGCTCCTTCGCTGTATTCACTGGCCCTTATGCAACCTGCCAGTTGAGTCCAGGCCTGAATTCCAAGCCTACTAGAATGGGGTTGTACTTCTCACTTGGCTTTTGCCAGGCTTTTTTTTTCCATAGGGGCTACTTTCTATAACACACACACACACACACACACACACACACACACACACACACACACGAGCCTGCCTATGCCATACCTAAGCCCTGCACACCCAAAGGACCACCCAAGAACCAGTATTCCCAACCCCGCCCCTTCCTCCACAGCCTAGGTGGCTGAGATCCCAGCATGCCTGCTGCCCAAGTTATGACAACTCACTCAAGTCCCAAAGAACAGTCCTCAAATGCTCTTGGCAAAGCCAACCACTACTTGGACCACATTCGATGCTGAAGGCCCAACCAGGGGCCCAGCTCTACCCCTAATGTCCAAAGATAGGCCCAGCCTGTCCCCTTCTGCCTGGGAGGGGTTCGGCTCACCTTCTGCATCCCTGCTGGTTCCTGACCTTGGAAGTCTTCCTCAGTGCTTGAGGTCATGTTTGGGGCCCTGGCCCAAGTCTCTTTCAATAGGGACTGTTGTCAGGTGAGACATACCCACTCTATTGCCAACAACGTCAGCACTTATCATGCCCTCATCAGGTCACTTGAGTGCACCAGAAGCTGGGGCCTCTTCCCCCTCTCAAATGGGCTGGGATGTGGGCGAGGGAAGGGAGGAACAGAGACCTGGAAAAGGAAGTCAGCTGGGAGGATCAGCTGCCATGTTGGGTTTCCAGTTTCCCCACATCAGCGATGGGTGCCAATAGGCACTGAACAGATGTGTGTTGAATACATATATAAATAAATGCATGGATGAATCCTAAAATAAGAAGGGAAAACATTCTGGCGCTCACAGAAATCTCTATCACTCGCCCAGTTCCTCCTCTACCCCTTTCTTTAGGTTTCCAGCTTTTGGCAAAGTATCATTAGGTCCTTTTCTCTGAAGTGTAAACTGAGTCCTTAAAAGTTAGGAACGTTGCTAGTAGGCATCCCAGAAAGTTGCAAATAAGCCCAGGGGGAACTTGCATGGCTCCTGACCCCTTGCAAATGCAACTTGAGCAGACCGAATCCCACTGACCTTATCTGAGAGGTTACATGCCACCAGAGGTTCATGGACAGACGGACGGCTGGGCCGGGACGTAGTCCCATCTGCCTATCTCATGGGGTTCCCAGCACCTCCTCTGGCTTCAGTTCTTCCAGCAGCAAACCCAGCACTTCCCAGTCCCGAACTCCCACCCGTCAGGGGTCGAGTAGGCAACTCACAGGCGCGGTGGGGGGCTGGGCTGCAGGGACCAAACCTCTCTCTGAGCCTACAGACACCTGAACACAGAGCCCCTAGTGGAGTCACAGAGAGGAGTGCAGCCAAAGCCCATCCGTCTTCTCCCTGCCTCGGTTACCAAGGTTCTTGGATGTCCTGAGGGTCCCCCTCCCATTTCCCACCAGGTCTGTCTTGGACTCCCCAGACCTCTCTGACAGGGCAAATGTTAAAATGTCCCGACCACGTACCTAGTCATTCCAGCAACTTGCCCAGCAGTCCTCCAGATCGCGTGCTTGGGAGCTGGAGGAGGGACAAGGTGAGAGGACAAGGCTGCTGGGGAAAGCCCTGGGCTCCGTAACCTCCTGGCCAAGTTAACAGAGTTTCCAGACTAAGGCCGGAGGAGGGACAAGCAAAGGAGAGAAAGGAAAGGAGGCAGGACCAAAGCTAACCCCTTCTTTTTTCTTCCTAAACTCAATCCAGATTCGCCTTCTGAGGGCTGCTTGAAACTGATCCCCGCGGCTCTGACTCTTCCTTTCTTAAAGACATAGTCTCCACTTTGGGGTGGTGCCCTGCTGTACCNGAGGTTTACTTGAAATTCCCTCAGCTCAGCCCACTGCAGACCTCCGCTGGGTGACTCAAGAGACCCTGTTAGGGACACGGGGCCATGGTGGGAAGTGGGTCAGGTCCACGGGCTGGCAGATTAGGGGCCTGGAGCTGAAGTCTGCAGGCTAGTGTGGGAAAAGGAGCACAGGACTTGGAGTCCTGCCTCTACCATTATTCCCTATGTCACCGAAAGCAAGTCGCTTTCCTCCTCTCTGCCCATTTCCTTTCTTGACATGTGAAAACATAATCATCACAGCCCTGCTGAGCTGTGGGCTTGCCACGGTATCCCGTTACAGCAGAAGGTAGCACCCTTGGGGACATGGGATCTGACCACCCCCCCACCTCCTGCATGCTGTTCTGCTCTGGCGGCCAGATATTTGCATGGATCGGAGTTGGGACTTTCTGCTGGGTTGGGTGGAGGTGGAATCTGGGTGTGAGCTTGTGAGTGGGTGGATGGGGAACCATTGTGTGTGTGTGTGTGTGTGTGTGTGTGTGTGTGTTTGAGGGGAGGAGGAGGAGGAACAGACTGTCTCCCGTGTTCCTTGCAAGGTGTTAACAACCTGTCAGGCTCTAACATCAGAGGGCATGGAAAGTGGCTGTGAGCACATTCCCCTTTTCCCTTCACCCCCATATTTCCCATGTCCTTCTGCGGGAAAACCACCTTGGCCCTCAGCCTGGCAGGGCCCTGAGCCGGGCTCTGGCCCTGGTGGCTCCACGGCTGCCCTTTCTTACTGTAGGCCTCCGCTCCTCTTCTTCCCTGAAGCTGCTCATCTCGTCTCCATGCCTGGGCTTCTGTTCGTTTTCATCCTGTCTGCAGAGCAGGGCATGGTCTCGGAGTTTCCCCCTCCTTCCTCGCCATTCCCTGAGATCAGCACACAGCCCCATTTCCTTTTGAGGGCATGGTTCTGAGCTGTTTCCACAGTTGAATCTTCTGAAGGGCTTTGGAAAAAATGCTCCTAGTCGAGCCTCAGCCCTGGCGGCAGATTCTGTTAGTCTGGGAGTGGGGGTGGGGACTCTGCAGGTGATTTCAGTGTGCGATCCAGGGTTCGAGCCACAGATTTCAGGGTTTGAGCCACAGATTTCAGGGTTTCTGCTGCTTGTTACATCCGGGAATCCGAGCAAGGGTGAGCAGGTAACAGATACAGGGAAGGACAAAGGGTGGGCTTCTCCCAAAGTTCTTCCAGAAGCCTTGGGCTCTCTCCACACAACACTCTCAGGAGAAACTAATGGCAATGGCTCACACCAAGGGCTTCGTGTGTTACCTCACTGCATCCCTAAGACCATTCTCACCTTCGGAGGTACAGTGTCATTCTCATTTTATAGTTGAGGAAACTGAGGCATGAAGAGGTTGAGCAACCGACTCATGAGTGTGCTAGGGGCAGAGCTGGGATTTGAACTCCTCCCCCACAGCTGCCAACCACCCAGCCTGGTACTGCTCTCAGACACTCCCCTTCTCCCCAGAAGTGCCCTTAATGCATACCCCAGGTTCGGAGACGTTCTGGGGCTGAAAAAGTGGTGTCAGGCAGAGGAGGGGGGCCATTTGTATTTGAGGGATCTGCATTTGAGGGCCAGCACTCATCTTCCAGGGAAGACAGAGAGCTGCGGTCCTTACAAAACGGACTCTGGTCCGACATACCTGGATGCGCGGCCCAGGTTGGCCACTTACTCGATGCTGCCTGTAGAGACAAGGCTCCCTCCTTGCTAGTCCTGGTCTCCTCATTTTTCACAGCCAGCTCCCAGAGTCCCAAGGCTCAGGTGAAAGCATACAGGTGGAGTGCTTGGCACGGACGGCGGCTCAGTGCAATGCTTCCAGAGGCTTCAGCCCACCCTCTATCGGAAGAGCCTTCTAGAGCTGGCCGTGGACCCCTTTGGCAGCCTGGTGCTGCCTATGGACCCTTTCTCAGAAAAAAAATATGTTTTTAAACGCATCTAATAAATTATAAAGGACAACAAAGGAAACTGATTACTGTGTACTGAAATACAATTTCTAATCCAGTCGTATGGGCTTCTTGATGAACACATTTAAACGTAACAAGAGCTAGCAGTGGGTCTCATGACTACCTTTGTTCTGAGGTAGTGATGAGCACTGATGATGTTTTGAGATGCCAGCAAGCCAGTGGAAGGTGATAGGAAGAGTTGTAATTCTACCGGTGGCAGCAGCAGATGCTGCTAATGGCGCTGTGGTTTATGGCTCTGGAGACAGATCTGCCTGCTCCTCCGCTCCTTAGCTGTGTGATCTAAGCCAACCTACTTAGCCTCTCTGTGCCTGTCTTCTCCTTGAAACGGGGGTGGCTCTGAGCATGCGCTGAGTTAATGAGCATGTGCAAAGTGCTTAGCTCCTCACCCAGGACCATAGCAGATGCTCTGTCAGTGTTGGCTCTTATTGTTGTCCACAAATGGGCTTCTATAGATCTGGGTACAGATCCAACCCCCCGGGGCAAAGCCCTACCTCCAGCAGAGTTCCCCAACTCTGCAAAGATGACTCCAACACCTCGCATAATACCATGCCATTTGTATTCATTGGAGACCTGGGATCTTTAAATGTTTCCTTTAAAATGCTTGCCAAGGCCAGCTCTTCTGAGGCCAAGAAGTGAGCTCCTTTTCAGGGACTTGCCTGTCCTTGGGCTTCACCTCACCAGAGTCCCCCAAGGCCTCTCCCTGTAGCCTCCCACTGACTCGCTGCCCCCTCCCCCAGCTGCCCAAGGCACAGTAGTCACTGGCTCTGCCACGGCCCTGGGCTTCCCCACTTAAGCGTCTGGAGTGTGCCTCCAAACTTCTAACAAGCTGAAGGGGGATTTGGAAACCCGAAGCCTCTCTGACGTACTGACGTACTGTAGTCATGGGTCAGGGTCGGAGTTGGGGAGGATCCAAACCATCCTTGCACCCTTGCGGATGTGGCAAACCAGCTGGGTCCTCTCTCCTTCCACTCCACACCCACCTCCCCTACTTTAATCTGCTCTGCTGCTTGAGCCTTCCTGATCCATGCTTCTGTTCCTGTTGCATGCCAGAAATGTCAACAGCCTGGAGGAAGCTTACTGTTCAAGACTCCAAGTTCCTTGAACACCACCCCGCTCCACATCCTGCCAAGGCAGAGAGGAAGAAGCTGGAGGCTGCAGTAGGGGAACGGAGCTGGCCAAAGTCTGAGAGCCAGTGAAAGAGTGAGAGCTGGCACTGGGACTCAGGTCAAGGGGTCACAGAATCTGAGTTCTAGAAAGAAGTTTAGTTTAGTGCCATTCCCATTACATCACCCGCCTCTCAGAATTACACCTCCAAATCCTATTGTTTCAGGTAACAACTGGAAATATTGTTTTTGTCAGGACCATAATTGCTACTTCCCCTTCTGTGCGCTCACCATGGAAAGAGCAGACAATGCTCCATCTCCTTCTCCCACTGTTCCCCCAGGCTCCTAAAGGTAGTCCTCCAGCATCTGTCAGCCCAAATTTCTTCCTTCTCTGTTCCAGGCATGGGCAGCCCCTGCCTCTTCACCGCCATGTTCGCAAGTACTTCTACTGGCCTGGGCCCGCAATCGGTTTGCCAATCTCACATTATTAGACTTCCCTGTTGCCTGGAATCTCCCAGAACATACTAGACTGCATCTGCCTCCCTTCTGCCACCCTAACACCTGATACCACGCCTGGCACAGAATGGACATTTGGTCCTTCAGAAATGAGCGAATGAAAGAAGATGCTGGTGTTGCAAGGGATAAAGAGGAATAAGACACAGATTGCCCTGCTTTCAAGGAGCTTAGAAGTTACTTATAAAGGCAGGATATATAAAGTCATAGAAATATGGGAACAGAGAACGAGGCCTCCATGTTGGATTTCCCCTGTGGACCATCCAGAGGCTGGGGCACTGTCAATCGGCTGGAATGTGAGAGCTGTCAAGTCCAAGGGCATGGCAGGGCAGGTCATTGAGATGGCAACTTGGATGAAAGGGGGCATTAAGTTAAGTACCGGGCTGTAACAGGGCTGGGGGAGTTGGGAAAACCAAATGTGGTTTCCAGGAACCAGAGACACCAAGGTAGCAAAAGCAGAGTCAGAGTGGAGAAGATTCTGGAACTATGTCCTCAAGGCCTAGATCATAGCTACAGAATCTTCTTAGTAAAACTGGAGGGGAAAGGGACCAGGGGCAGGAAGGCAGGGGCTATATGAGAAGTATCTGAATGAGAATAGAAGCAGTGAGAAAGGAGAGACAGAGCCAGGTCAAAAAAATGGCCAAGGAACCAATTCCATCTGGTGACTGAGAAGCTGATGATATATACTGACACTGAAATGGGCAAGTCACTGGAGGGGTGCGAGTCTAGATTTAGGGCTTCTTACTCCTCAACTTCATGTATTCACTAACCAGACATGTATGCAACAACCAGGACACAGTCCTCAACTGTGTGTGTGTGTGCGTGTGTGTGTGCGTGTGTGTGTGTGTACGTACGTGTGTCTACACATTCTAACCTCTAGGGAACACTCGAGACCTCTCCTGCCCCTTCACCTTCAGGGAGGACATGGAGGCTCCCAGATCTTTGCTACTCAGGGTATGCTCTGTGAAGAAGCTGTATCTCTATTACTCAAAAGCATGGTAGGAATTTCAGGGGCGCCTGGGTGGTTCAGTCAGTTAAGCATCTGCCTTTGGCGCAAGGTCATGATCCCAGGGTCCTGGGATCAAGCCCCACATGGCTGATCAGGAGCTTCTCCCTCTCCTGCTCCCCCTGCTTATGCTCTCTCTCTCTGTGTCAAATAAATAAAATCTTAAGAAAAAGAAAATGAGGAATTTCAGATTCTACCCTAGACCTTCTGAAATAGAATTTGCACTTCACTTCTTAAACCTTAACATACAAGCCATCATCTAGAGATCTGACTGTCTATGCTGCTGGCCCATGGATCGTACATTGACTAGCAAGGAACTAGGCCACAAAAAGGGACCAGTGTGCTGGGGGATGGAGATTTCCGTGGGAGGGCCAAGGGAAACTGAGCAAGCTAGGGTTATGGGTTTACCTGTGGGGGCCCCTTCAGGCAGGTAGGGAAGTAAGTTCCTAAGCAGCCTCTCCCCAGCACACCCCTCCCAGAAATCCACCCAGTGCTGTCTCTGGTCTGGAACAAAGCCTGGTGGCTCCCACATAACCCAGGCCAACTCTAGATGGGGTGAGGAAGCTAATAGTGGTTTGGGTCCAGGGCTCTGCCTCAAAAAAAAAGTCCTCTGAGCAGTATGTTCTTTGAGGACTTAGCACGATACACAGCTGGCTAAAGAACTGAAGTTTTGGGGCACCTGGGTGGTTCAGTTGGTTAAGTGTCTGCCTTCAGCTCAGGTCATGATCTCAAGGTCGTGGGATTGAGCCCCAAGTCAGGCTCCCTGCTCAGCAGGGAGTCTGCTTCTCCCTCTCCCCCTGCCCCTCCCCTTCACTCATGTTCTCTCTCTGTCTCTCTCAAATAAATAAAATCTTTATTTTTAAAAAATATTTTATCCATTTTTTTATTCATCAGAGAGAGAGAGCACACAAACACGGGGAGCAGCAGAGGGAGAGGGGAAGCAGGTTCCCCGCTGAGCAGGGAGCTGGGATGCAGGACTCAATCCCAGGATCCCAGGACCATGACCCAAGCCCAAGGCAAATGCTTAACTGACTGGGCCACCCAGGTGTCCTTAAATAAAATCTTTTAAAAAAAAGAGTTGAAATTTTGGGGTACCAGCCAACATCTCTTCCCATCAGAGACACAACTAATGGAGGGTAAGAGAGGATTGCCCCCAGCTCATGCTTTATTGGAAATAGAAAACTCACAGGGCAGGGCGCCTGGGTGGCTCAGTGGGTTAAAGCCTCTGCCTTCGGCTCAGGTCATGATCTCAGGGTCCTGGAATCGAGGCCCGAATCAGGCTCCCTGCTCAGCGGGGAGTCTGCTTCCTCCTCTCTCTCTTGCCTGCCTCTCTGCCTACTTGTGATCTCACTCTCTGTCAAGTAAATACATAAAAAATTTTTTAAAAAACCTCACAGGGCAGCCATCTGTGACAGTGGGTTTTATAAGTTCACATGTATGTGGATTTTTAAAAAAAGATTTATGTACTTATTTTAGAGAGAAAGACAGAGAGAGTGTACAAGTGGGGGCGGGGAGGAGCAGAGTCCCCAAGCAGACTCCCCACTGAGCATGGAGCCCGGTGTGGGGCTCAATCTCAGGACCCACGAGATCATGACCTGAGCCAAAATCAAGTGTCTGATGCCCAATCTACTGAGCTACACAGGCGCCCCATGTATGTGGATTTTAATAACAGATCTTCAAGGAACTACATCAGGTTGTGAAAGTATGGGTGATTTTTCTTTTCTTCTGTGATACTTCTCCGTGTTGACCACAATTAACTTCTGTTAGTTTAAAAATCCATAATTAACAAAGGCTTTATTTCAACAACCAAATTAATACAAAGGAAGATCACAGCAATATACAAGTAAGTGCTAACTTTTGTGGTGTAATTGATTGTATGGGATTCAAGGGAGATTTCCAAACCGAAAGAGAGAGTGACAGGATGGAAAAGAGGTGCCTGAGATCGCCAAGCCTTTATTCTGAAGTTGGGCTGAGCAGAAGTCAAAAACTGGATCTCCTGAAATGCAAAGCTGCTCAGTACTGGTTAGGCCCTAACATGGGTAAATGCATTCATTTCTCGGACCGGAGATTCTTAGAACTAGAAGAATCTGAGTGACTGCAGGGCCAACCCTGTCCTTTTCTTCTTACAGGATGGAATGGAGGTGCAGACATGTGAGGACATTGATGGCTCTGTACCTTGGCACAGGCTCTTCTCTCCATCTGTATCACCCTCCCTTCTGAACCTGCGTGCCCGGTAATACCCACTCTTCCTCAAGATTTGGTTCAAGCCTCACATACTCTTGTGGGGTAGGTGCCCTCCGCGCATTCCTCTATTGTGCCTTTTACAAAACACTCAGTACCCACTGTGGGTCTGGCACTGTTGTAGGCACCTGGGACACATCAGTGGCAAAAAGCCCCTGCCCTAGTGTGCCGTAATGAAGTCATATCACTTATTCCTTCACCGAACATTTACAGATCACCTATGTGTGGGGCCCTTGGGGTAACTGTTCATAGATTTGGCCCCTTCCACCTCCCCTATCCTTAGCACCTTGTGGACACAGTGAATGTTTTCTGAATCAATGAATGATGGCATGGCCAAGGTCACACAGCAACCTTGAAACCCTGGTACCCTGATAACCAGAACGCTTTCTCCTGCCCTGCATGATGGTTAGCCCAAATCTCTGTAACCTCCCTCACCTTGGGTGGGAAAGGTCCGAGGGGAGAAGATCAAGGGCTGCGCCACCTACGGAAAACGAAATTTGGAAAGGGGAGACCCGCCCTGTCAGGGCTCCTCTGGGGAGATGGGGAGAAGTCTCCTGCTTCCACCAACTCTGCTCCAACGCTCACAGGAAGCAGGAAGAAGCTCTCTCCAGTAGCTCCCCAATTGCGCCATCACTCTGCACAGGGACTAATCATTTTCAAGTACATTTCACGTCTGTGCCAAAAACAAAGCCACCACCGGGGCGCAGAGACATTCCCCACCCAGCCCACCGCCTGGGCCCAGATTCCCTTTCCCTCTGAGCCAGAGGTAGCGCCTGCCGGTGCGATCGCCGGAGCGGCTGCACTGCAGCGCCCTCTGCCGGGCGCGGGGCCGCCTCGGCCGATCCATGGGGCGGGGAGGAACGCGGGCGGGAGCAGGGCCGCTACCAAGGAGCCTCTTGTTCCGGAGGTGCCGAGGGACCGTGACTCATCGCGCCGACTGCGCCCGCGCCACTCACCCCCGCAGCCTCGCCGCCTCTGCACGCGCCCGGTGACGCACCGAGACGCGCAGAGCTGCTCTGCGCACGGAAGAAAAGCAGCCCCGCGGCGGCCCCCGACGGCAGCTGTGCGCCAGCTCCTGCTCCGCCAGCCGGTGCCTAACCCTGCCTCAGCCCCCGCGTCGTGGCAGCTTCCGGAGCTGGAAGCCCCGCTCACCGCCACCCTCGCTGAGTCTTTACCATTCATCTCAGCTGGGGGTCGTTTTCTTACAGGGCCCTAACAGAATGGGAAAGTGAGGCTGAGAGAAAGGTGAAGTGAGGGCCAGCGTCAAGAAGCTAAGACGCGGGGGGGGGGGGG
>LNAC01000928.1:367979-382114 GCA_002007465.1 Ailurus styani
GGGGGGGGGGCGGCGCTAGATTAACCAGTTACCTGACTCCAGAGTTCAAGGTGCGCTGTCTGCAGCATCGAGCTGTAGCGTGCTCCTCAGCACCCGGCCAACACACACACAAGGCAGAAAGGGAAGGTTTGGACCACATCCTAGAATCCTTCAAAATCAAGCACTGTAGGAAACACCGACGACTTGGGAAATAAAAAGAAAGGTATAAATGGCAGTTGAGAAGAAAGTTGGGGGGGAGGGTTGGGCTTGACTCTCTAAACATGTTTTATTATGGAGAAGAAGACGTGATCAGAACTTTGAGCTGGGAAGATGCAGCAAAGGAAAACAGATCAGAGAAATGGATGTATGATAGTCCAGTAACATTCAGTAGGGTCTAAATCGGAGGCATGAAAATGGAGGGGTGGGGGCGAGAAACAGATCCAAGAGTGGGAAAAGAGTTAATGATAGATTGGATTTTAAAAGTGAGATAAGTAGGGGCGTCCGGGTGGCTCAGTCAGTTTAGTGTCTGCCTTCGACTCAGGTCATGATCTCGGGGTCCTGGGATCGAGCCCCACGTTGGGCTCCCTGCTCAGCAGGGAGTCTGCTTCTCTCTCTCTCTCTCTCTCTCTCTCTCTCTCTCTCTCTTTTTCTCTTTCTCTCTCTCTCTCCCTCTGCCCCTCCTCCATGCTCTTTCTCTCTCTCCCTCTCTCAATTAAATAAATAGAACATTTATTTTTTTAAGATTTTATTTATTTATTTAAGAGGCAGACAGAGCATGAGCAGGGGGGAGGGGCAGAAGCAGACTTCCCGCTGAGCAGCGAGCCTGACAAGGAGCTCAATACCAGGACCCTTGGGATCATGACCTGAGCAAAAGGCAGACACTTAACGACTGAGCCACCCAGGTGCCTCCAATAAATAGAATCTTAAAAAAAAAAAGTGAGGTAAGTAAGATCCACATAGGACTCTACCTCTCACAAGGTATTTACTGAAATTGATTTTGCCTTCTTTGCTAGAGGGCTGGTTTGTTGGCCTTGTTAGGTGTTAAAATCCACAGGGTAGTGCTGATGCCTTAGGCCCCACTATGCCTTGGAGACCATGACCTTGTGTGTGTGTAGGGTGGGGGCAGTTCCTGTGTCCTGGGGCAGTGCCCATCCTGTCAGCTGGATGGAACATGGGGAGGGCAGAGCTCCTAGCCCAGCCAGCATCTGCACATCCCCAAGAACCCCTAAACTGGCCCCTACAGGCTCCTTGGGAGAAGTCTGGAGGGCTCCAGTGAAACTCCAAGACTGCCTTATGCTACCAAACATCCTTCTAGGCCTACAGTTTGCCAGAGTAACTGAGGAGGCAACTCCATCCCAAGGCCAAGGATCAAGACCTTCCAACCAGCTGTGAGTGCCTGTTGCCAGCTGGTGACACTCAATGAACATACCACTGGGCGGGCAGCATGGCTCTGTTTTGGTAGAACGGGGCATTTTTATTCGAGGGTAAATTTTCTAGGCACCAGCACTCCCGCCAAGACAGAAATTCCACAGAACCGGGGAGTGTTATGTCAGCAGTGGACCCAAAGGGAGTCAGAACCACCTCCATACACACACTGTAGTCTATCCAGAACATCAGGCGTGATAGGCCTGGCTATTAACCCAATTCATCTTCCCCTATTTACCCTATATAGGTGGACACGAAGGAGAGCACCCTGCTGGGAATGGGTGGTTCCATAGTTCCTCAGGACCTGATCCTCGGATCCCAGCCCCTTGGAGTAGGGGGCCACTCCCAATTCTTGGTTCTTCCCACCCTCCACCACTCACACTTGCTGTCATCCTGGGCTCTCCCAGATGGAAAATCATGACCCCAGTGGGGCACCTGGGTGGCTCAGTCGGTTGGGTGTCTGCCTTTGGCTCGGGTCATGATCATGGGGTCCTGGGATCCAGTCCCATGTCAGGTTCCCTGCTCAGTGGGGAGACTGCTTCTCCCTCTCCCTCTGCCTGCTGCTCCCCCTGCTTGTGCTCTCTCTTTCTGACAAATAAGTAAATAAAATCTTAAAAAAAAAGAAAATCATGACCCCACTGCCTCCTAATGTTACCATGTGCTGCTTGCCTACTTCATCCACTCTTCACTCCTTTCCTCAGAGGGATTTGTTTGTTTGAATCAGAGGGTTTGTTTGTTTGTTTTTAATCAGGAAAAGGAGTTGCCCCCGCTTTAAGAGTAACACTGAACAACATGACCTATTGTGGGCACAAAAAGTCCATGTTTCTCATCAATATTTACCCTTGGAGTCTGAAGTACAGGCTTTTACAAATACACAGAAACAAACGTGTGTGTATGTGGGGAAGGGTCTTGTGTGGGTTATTTTGCCCCAAACACCTTTCACGTGGGTCCCAGTGTTCTTTGTGAAGGAGGAAAAGTTTCCATTCTCCCTAAAGTAATCTGTGAACTCATTACCATCCCAAGCAAATCTCCACAGGAATTTTTTTTGTGGAATCTGACACTGATGTAAACAAGCATATGAAAGAGAATAAGCACAAGAAAAGCTCAAACAATTTTGGGGGGAAATGACAATGAAGGATAATATATTATACAAGGTATCACATCTATCATAATTAGTGAGCTATGGTATTGGCACAGAAATAGACAAATAAATGAGAGAAAGAGAATAGAAAGCCCCCAAACCAACAAATATAAAGATATTAAATAAATGATATTAGTGGCATTTACAAACCAGTGGTGAAAGTCTGGACTATTTGATACAAAGCATCAGAACAACTGGCTTTTCATTTAGAAAAAAAAAAACTAAATTAGATCCCTACTGCATACTAAACACACGCGCACACACATGCACATGATTTCAGATAGTTCAAACAACTAAATATAAAAAATAAAACATACTTATAACTACAATAAAAATATATAGATGCATATATTTGAGACTTTGGTGCAGAGAAATCCCTTTTAAACAACACTCATACACAACACAAAAGGCATAAAGGGACGGTTGATAAATCTGAATCTCCATCAAAAAAATTTCTTAGACAAAAGACACCATCAATAAAGGTAAAAGACAAATGACAAACTTGGAGAAGTATGTTATTTGCAATGTACGTATTATGTCAAAGATTAATCTCTCTCTACATATATATTGATATACATATGGATGATATCTATCTATATCTATCTACCTATATTGATTCTGTAAGTCAATAAAAAAGGCAAACAACCCAAAAGAAATATGGCAAAGTACATGGTCAGTCAATTCAGAAGGAGAGTTAAAAATAGCCAATAGACATTTGAAAAAATGCCTGACCTCTAGTAATCAAGGAAAAGCAAATGAAAACAACTATCAGATACCATCTTTTACCCATCACCCTGGTAATTAAATGTTTGATTATATCAAGTGTTGGCACGGAGGTGATCAAAACTGCTAGTCTCATACACTACTGGGTAGAGTACAGGATTGCTGGAGGGAATTTAGAAGCATCTGTCAGTCTGCAAAATGCACATCCCCTATTACACAGCAACTCCACTTCTTAACATCTATCCTAAAGAAATTCTTGCACATGTACACAAATATTTATTGAATGGATGTTTGTGGAAATGCCAGCCATCAAAGTTTAGAGATGATCTGAGTTCATAAAACAGGTAAATAGTTAAATAAACTGCTGAAAGTCATACTCTGCAAAATTATGTAACATTTTATTTTATTTTAATTATTTTTATTTTTATGTATTTTTTAAAAGATTCTATTTATTTATTTGTCAGAGAGACAGAAAGAGCCAGTGAGCACAGCAGGGGGAGCAGCAGACAGAGGGAGAAGCAGGTTCCCCTCTGAGCGGGGAGCCCAACGTGGGACTCGATCCCAGGACCCTGAGATCATGACCTGAGTGGAAGGCAGCCACTTAACCAACTGAGCCACCCAGACATCCCTTATGTAACATTTTAAAAGATTAAGGCAGGACTTCGGCTTCTGGGAAGACAGCGTAGATATATATTTCCTTATTCCTCCCACTAAGTAAAACTACAAACTAAAGACTAAGTAAGGGGCGCCTGGGTGGCTCAGTGGGTTAAAGCCTCTGCCTTCGGCTCAGGTCATGATCCCAGGGCCCTGGGATCGAGCCCCGCATCGGGCTCTCTGCTCAGCAGGGAGCCTGCTTCCCCCTCTCTCTCCGCCTGCCTCTCTGCCTACTTGTGATCTCTCTCTCTCTCTGTGTCAAATAAATAAATAAAATCTTTAAAAAAAAAGACTAAGTAAGTATACCCAAAACCCCTCGACATTCTAAATAAAACAACAAAGAAGACTCTGAAAGATGGAGGGAAGAAGATACACCAGTAAGAGACCTCCGGATTTGAGGAATGACATGGTGGTATGCTCCTTGGAATGCTGTTTTGTTTCATATATCCCAGAGTTAAGCTCAGAAGGCCGGGAATCTGGAAGCACCAATGGGTGCAGACAAAACCCAAAGCCAAACCTAAAAGCCTGCATCTCTAACCAAAGGACCAGAAAAGTAGGTAGACTAGTCAGGCAGAGAATTCTAGGCAATGACTATTTTACTTCAGCCAGACACAGGAAGAAAAAAAATGTGGCCCCATTTCAACCTCATCTGCAAAGGAAAGGTTTGAAAACATAGACTTCTACCCTTACTAAGGTGTCCCAACCTCCCCACTGGGGTGACATCAGAGAAGGTTGAGTGGGGAGCTGGGATAGACCTCCCAGATGGAAAATCAGCAAGGATAGAGAAGAACTCAGCAACACCCTCACCCAACAGGATCCAATGTGACATTTATAGAGCACTCCATCCAACAAGAGAATAACACCCATTCTTTTCAAAAGTGCCCATGGAGCACAGACTAGGATAGACCGCATCCTGTGCCATGAAACAAACCTCGACAAACTAAACAATGAAAAGAAAATGGAATGTAATCTGTAACCGCGATGGAATCCAACTAGAAATCAACAATGACAGAGAGATTGCAGGAAAATATCTAAATGGCACGGTTCCAAATAACCCATGGGTCAGAGATGAAGTCTCAAGAGGAATTTTAAAAATACACCAAACTGAATGAAAATGAATGTACGTCATCACAAAATTTGTGGGATGCAACTAAAGCAGTGTTGATTCAAGGGAAATCTATAGCACCAAATGCTTATACTAGAAAAGAGAAGAGGTCTCAAATCAATAATCTAATTTCCTACCTTAAGAACTAGGGAATAAAGGAGCAAAACTGAGCCAAAGCAAACAGAAGACAGGAAATTAAAATAAGAGGAGAGATCCATAAAATTGAAAACAGGAAAACAATTAGAGAAAAATCAATGAAACAAAGAGCTGAGTCTTTGAAAAGATCAGTGAAATTGACAAACTCCAGTAACACTTACAAAGAAGAGAAACAAAACACAAGTTACTAATATCAGGAACCAAATGAATATCACTACAGACCCTTCAGAAATCAACAGGGTAGTGAGGAAATACTAACAACAACTCTACATGTACACTTTGAGAATTTTGATGAAACTAACCAAGTCCTTGATTAGTTTTACAAACTCCAAAAACTCACTCAATAGGAAATAGATGATTTGAATAACCCTGGAACTATTAAGAAAACTGAATTCATAATTTTAACTCCCCCCAAAAAGAAACTTCCAGTTTCACTGGAGAACTCTACCAAATGTTAATACCAATCCTGTAGCATCTCTTCCAGAAAACAGGAGAGGAGAAAATGCTTCCCAGCTTATTTTATGAAACTACTATTATCCTTTTTTTTGAGAGCAAGAGAGCATGTGCAGGGTGGGAGAGAGGTGCAGAGGGAGAGAGAGAATCTTAAGCAGGCTCCATGCTCAGTGAGGAGCCCAATACAGGGCTCAGTCTCATGACCCTGAGATCGTGATCTGAGCTGAAATCAAGAGTTGGACTCTTAACCGATTGAGGCACCCAGGCACCCCTGAAACTACTATTATCTTGATGCCAAAGCCAGATGACAGTCACACACAAAAAGAAAACTATAAACTAATATCCCTCATGAATAAAGAAGCTAAACTTCCCAACACAACATTAGCAACCAGAATTCAGTAATATGTAAGAAGAAGTGGGGTCCATTCCAGGGAGGCAAGACAGTTTCAATATCTCAAAATAAATCAGTGTATTCCACCATATTAACAGACTAAAGAAGAGCAGTTACATAATTATATCAGTGCAGAAAAAGCACTTAACAAAATCCAGTACCCATTATGATAAAAAAAAAAGATCTGTTCAGAAATAGGAAAAGAAAGGAATTTCCTCAATGTGAAAAAGAGCATCTATAAAAAACTTACAGATAACACTAAACTTAATGGTGAAAGACTGAATGCTCTCCTCCTCAGATTAGGAACAAGGCAAGGATGTACTAAAAAGAAAACCACAGGCCCAAAATGGTGGCACTTAGGTCAAGTCACCAAACCAGAGTTTAATACGGAACCTAATTGTACTTTCAACCTCCCCTAGAAATGTAGTCTTTACCCGTCAGTCAGGAATTTTCTGCTCAGCACCAAGGGGGTAATCCGTCACATGGGTTCTCCATTCCTCAAAGGAAGATAAGGTAATCCACCTAATAAGACTCCTTGCCATTCCCCCTAAGGTACAGAGAACTTGCCTGAAACAATCTTTTCCTTTCTTTTGATAATGACTTCTTGTCCGATGCTCCTTCCTACAAAAACCTTCCATTTTGTACAACTCCTCAGAGCTCCCCTCCGTTTGCTCGATGGGATGCTGCCCAACTCATGAATCACCTGAGAGAGCAAATTAGATTTTCAAATTTATTCAGTTGAGTTTTTGTTCTCTAACAGATGTCTCCCTTCCCTACTGTAATTCAACATAGTGCTGGAAGGTCTAGTCAGTATAATCAGGCAAGAAAAGGAAATAAAAGGCAGGCAAAGTGAAAAGGAAGAAATAAAATCGTCCTTATTTGGAGATGACATGATGGTGTATGAAGAAAATCCCAAAGAGCTACAAAACAATTCCGAGCACTAATAAGCAAGGTCAGTGAGGTTGCAGGATACAAGTAAGCAGAGACAAATAAATTATATTTTTATATGCTAGCAATGAACAAATGGATGCCAAAATTAAAAATACAATACCATTTACAATTTCTCAAAATGAAATACTTTAAGTGCAAATATAACAAGACACGTATAGGACTTGTATGCTACAGAAACTACAAAATGCTCATGAAAAAATTCAAGGAAGACCTAAATAAATTGATAAATTGAGGTTGTTTGTGGATTAGAGGACTCAACATAGTAAAGATGTCAATCTTCCCTTAGATTTATATACAGATTTAGAGAAATTCCTACCAGAATTCCAGGAGGGTGTTTTAGACACAGACAAGCTTATTCTAAAATTTATATGGAAAATCAAAGGAACTAGAATATCCAAACAATTTTGCAAAAGAAGGAGAAAATGGGGAGGCATCGCTCTACGCAATTATAAAACTTATTATGTAGCTACAATAATAAATACCGTATGGTCCCTGTGGGGGGACAGATACATAGCTCAATGGAACAGAATAGATAACCCAGAAATATACCTCCACAAATATGCCCAACTCATTCTCAACAAAGGTGCAAAAGCAATTCAATGGAAGGAGGATGGCCTTTTCAAATAGTGCTGGAGCTACAGCACGCAGTCCAAGCAGTGCACCTTGACCTGTGTAGTGGGTTGAAGCGTAGCCTCTGAAAAGATATTTCCACATCCTTATCCCCAGAACCTGTGAAGGTTACCTTATCTGGAAAACAGGTCTTTGAAGATGTCACTAAGTCCAGGATCTTGAGATGAGGAGATTATTTTGGATTCTTCAAGTGGGCCCTAATCCAACGACAAATATCCTTATGAAACAGACACACAGAGAAGTTGACATGAAGATGGGACAGAGGGTGGAGTGATGTGGCCACATGATAAGGAAGCCAAGGACTGTTGGCAGAAGCTGGAAGAAGCAAGGAAGGATTTCCTCCTGGAGCCTCTAGAGAGAGCATGGCCCTGCTGACAATTTGCTTTCAGACTTCTAGGCTCCACAACCGTGAGAGAATACATTTGTCTGATTTTAAGCTACCAAGTTCATGGGAATTTGTTATGGCGGTCTCAGGGAACTAATGCAAACTATTTCATACCTTTAAAAAAAGTCGACTTAAGGGGTGCCTGGGTGGCTCAGTCAGTAAACCTTCCCACTCTTCGTTTCAGCTCAGGTCATGATCTCAGGGTTGTGCAATCAATCCAGCCCTGTCTCTGGCTCCACGTGGGGCATGGAGCCCACTGAAGATCCTCTCTCTCCTGCTCCCTCAGGCCCTCCCCTACCACCTCCACCCATGCTCGAGTGTGCATGGGCGGGCATGCTCTCTCTCTCACTCAAAAAAAAAATCAACTTAAAATCCCTCACAGGGCACCTGGGTGGCTCAGTGGGTTAAAGCCTCTGCCTTTGGCTCAGGTCATGATCTCAGGGTCCTGGGATCGAGGCCCGCATTGGGCTCCCTGCTCAGCGGGGAGCCTGCTTCCTCCTCTCTCTCTGCCTGCCTCTGCCTACTTGTGATCTGATCTCTCTCTCTGTGTCAAATAAATAAATAAAATCTTTAAAAAAATAAAATAAAATAAAATCCCTCACAGACTAACCTTATTGTGGTGATCATTTTGCAATATATATGTGTATCAGATCATCACATTATCTACCATAAACTCACACAACATTAGATGTCAAATATATCTCAATAAAGTGGGAAAATGCATCACAAACTTAAATGAGAGGTGGACAACGACATTTTTAGAAAAAGAAAAATGTTTGGAATCGAGAGCTAGATCTTCTACTTAACAATCAAAACATGACAGGAACAGGGCGCCTGGGTGGCTCAGTGGGTTAAAGCCTCTGCCTTCAGCTTGGGTCATGATCTCAGCATCCTGGGATCGAGGCCCGCATTGGGCTCCATGCTCAGCGGGGAGCCTGCCTCCTCCTCTCTCTCTGCCTGCCTCTCAGCCTACTTGTGATCTCTCTCTCTGTCAAATAAATAAATAAAATCTTTAAAAAAAACATGACATGAACAGTCAATTCGCTGAAAATGATATATGGATGGCAAGTAAGCACATAAAAAGATGTTCAATTGCTTGCCATTAGTGACATGCAAATTAAAACCACAACAAGATATCACCACATACCTATCAGAATGGCTAAAATTTAAAAAAAAATAGTGACCACACCAAATTCTGGTGAAGATGCCAAGAAACTGGATCCACCATGCATTGCTGATAGGAATGTAAAATGATATGGCCATTTTGTAAAACAGTTTTGGTGAGTTACTTTATTTTTTTTTAAGATTTTATTTATTTGTCAGTGAGAGAGAGAGAATGCGTGAGAGAGAGCACCAGCACAAACATGGGGAGCAGCAGGCAGAGGGAGAAGCAGGCTCCCCACTGAGCAGGGAGCCCGATGCGGGACTCGATCCCAGGAACCTGGGATCACGACCCCAGCTGAAGGCAGATGCCTAACCAACTGAGTCACCCAGGCTTCCCTGGCAAGTTTCTTTAAAAGCTATCCTTGCAACTACTATGTGAGCCAGCGCTTGCATTTGTGGACATGTCTCCCAGAGAACTGAAGACTGTCCACAGTTTTATGACTGTTCGTAGCAGCTTTATTTATAGTAGACAAGAAACTAGAAACAATCCAGATGTCCTTCAATGGGTGAATGGATAAACTATGTGTGGTATATCACAGTCATGGAAAACTACTCGGCTGTAGAAAGGAACAGAATATCCATACACACAACAACCTGGATGACTCTCCCGAGAACTCAGCTGACTAAAGAAAACAAACAATCCCAAAAGGTTCTCTACTGTATGGTTCTATTTACATAACATTATTGAAATGACCTCATTTTAGAAATGGAGAACAGGGGCGCCTGGGTGGCTCAGTCGTTAGGTGTCTGTCTTCGGCTCGTGTTCTGATCCCAGGGTCCTGGGATTGAGCCCCACATCTGGCTTCCTGCTCAGCGGAGAGCCTGCTTCTGCCTCTCTCACTCCCCCTGCTTGTGTTCCCCCTGTCGCTGTCTCTCTCTCTCTCTCTCAAATGAATAAATAAAATCTTAAAAAAAAGAAATGGAGAACAGAGGAGTGGTTGCTACAGCTTAAGCAGGAGGTGGGGTTGGGAGGAAAGTGAGTGTAGCTCCGAAAGGGAAATTTGAAGGATCCTTGTGATGATGGCAATCTTCTGTATCTTGACTCCATGGGGGTCCTGCTTACGATACTGCACTCTAGTTTTGCAAGAGGCTGCCACTGAGGAAAATTAGTGAAGGGTCTATGGGATTTCTCTGTATTAGTTCTTAGACTGCAAGTCAATCTACAGTTAGATAACTTCACCATCTTGTGAAAAAAGAATGCGTTAGACCTGGGTGTCCTAATAGGGCAAGGTTTCTACAATACGTTGTTTTAAAAAAGATTTTATTTATTTATTTGAGAGAGAAACAGAGAAAAAGAGAGCATGAGCAAGGGGAAGCGGGGTAGAGAGAGAGGGAGGAGCAGACCCCCCGCTGAGCAGGGAGCCCGATGCAGGGCTCAATCCCAGGACCCTGGGATCATGACCCGAGCCGAAAGCAGACGCTTCACCTACTGAGCCACCCAGGCGCCCCTCCAAGATATACTGTTAAGTGAAAAAAGTAAGTTATCAATAGGCATCTATGATTTCCTAGCATTTATCTTTAATACCCACATATCACCATATACATAGAAAAAAATCCGGAAGAGGGCACTCTACACTGATCACAGTGGTTTCCTCTGGGGGAACAGAGTTGGGAAGGGAAGAGGGTTTTGAACTGTAGCTGGATTTTTTTTTCCACAATGAGAATATATTCATATGCTACTTGTGTAGTGAAAACAGTATCCCAGCCACAGCTACAGTGTGCTAGGAATCCAAACCTGTTTTTCTTGTCCTGAACCAACCAATCCCTGCTTCACCACCACCATGGCCAGAACACCCAGCTCACGACCCTCCTGCTCTTGAGCCTCAAGGAAGTGGCTCCTTACCTAGCTTGGAGAAAGGCCCGCCCATACTACCTGTGAAGTATGGAAATACCACCCAGAAGGGCCAATGTGCCCATGACCATGAGCCTACCCACTACTGCTGACAACTTAAAAAACACACAAAGCTCAGCCCATGCTAATCAGTGCAACAGTAGTTTCTGTAAGGTTCAAGTCCACAAACTGTCATGAAGGTGTCAATCCTGAGAGTAGCAAAGACCTCTCCTACTCTCTGACCCCAAAACATGGCAGCCGTTGGGCCTCTTTGGAGGCAACTGAGAGCAGTGGGCATGACCAACAACTGGATACCTATGCTGTGCCTGGCCAAAGGCAGACTCATGGTAGGATGGTCCCTGAAAGCATCCAT
Organism: Ailurus styani; assembly: GCA_002007465.1. Classification (NCBI taxonomy): domain Eukaryota; kingdom Metazoa; phylum Chordata; class Mammalia; order Carnivora; family Ailuridae; genus Ailurus; species Ailurus styani. The sequence continues at coordinate 379,341 of LNAC01000928.1, forward strand.
TCATTCACCATATATTTACTGAGCAACTACTATGGGCCAGGTAGTATTCTAGACACTGATCACTAGCAGTGACTACAACGCAGTCCCTGCCCTCATGGGGCTCTCATTCTAGTCAGGGAGCAGATGATAAGCAGGATAAATAAATTATATATTAGGTGGTATTACGTGTCATGAAAAAAAACAACCAAACATAGCCTGGAAAGAGGATATAAGGTGTTGGGTGCCAGGGGTTGAAATTTTAGAAATAGTGGCCAGAGAAGGCCTCCCTGAGAAGGTAACGTTTTGGTGCAGATCTGAAGGAAGTCAGAGAGCCAGGTACAAAAGTATCTGGTGGTTCTGGATACCTTCCATTTCCCCCACCAGATCTTCTCCACCCTTCTCCACCCAGCCGTGTGCCCTGGTAGGCTGACCTGTATGGACTGCATCAACAGCTTCTCTTGCCCTCTGGCTTCGGGTTAGGTTTGACCAATGGGAGGCACCTGCAAGGAGATCAGAAAGAAAAAGAAGGTGAGATTTTTTTTTTCATCAGCTGTCTCTGTGCAGGTTCATTATGGGTTGGCCACACCCCTCTACCAAAGACCACAGCCCCCTCCAGGTGGCCCTCTCCATACAGCAACCTTTCCCCAGTTCCCGAAACCACTCACTCCCTGGATCATGACTGCAAACTGTGCTGGGGGGGGGGGCATTCTCGGCAGAAGGAAAAACAAGTACGAAGTACAAACATGACCGGAAGGCTTAAAGAAGGATCAGGAGACAAATATGGCTTGGAATGGAGGAGGTGATGCAGGAATTTGTAGAAGAGAATGTCAAGGACATAAGGTGGGGGCCAATTATGAGGCTCTTGCAGGCTACCACCGAGGCTTTAGCTTTTACTATGACTGAAAAGGGGAGCAGTTGGAGGATGCTGAGCAAAAGATTGACATATTCAACCTAGGCTTTAATAGCATCACTCAGGGTCTCTGGGTGGTTCAGTCCATTAGGCATCTGCCTTCAGCTCAGGACATGATCCCAGGGTCCTGGGACTGAGCCCCACGTCGGGCTCCTTTCTCAGCAGGGAGCCTGCTTCTCCCTCTGCCTGCTGCTCCTCCCACTTGTGCTCTCTCTCTCTCTCTCTCTCTCTCTCTCAAATAAATAAATGAAAAATCTAAAGAAACAAGTAGCATCACTTGAGGAGACTGGGGATGGGCAAGACGGGGTGATGGCTTGTGCTGGGGTGGCAACAGATGGCAGTGATGGAGGTGGTGTGCAGTGCTTGGATTCCAAATAGATCTTAAAGGTGGTGCAGAGGGATCCTTTTTCAGTAAAATGACTAGAGCAAAAGCCCAAACTCAAGACTGGAGACTTGTTACCCTGCATATCATCGTGCATCCCTGAAAATCCTGTTATTCGACACCATTCCAGAATGCCCTGCAGGCAGTATGATGATACCCTACCACTAGTGTGGGACACACAACTCTAGGCCAAAAGCCAAGCCCCATAGGTCCCCGGATCTTGCCTGACTCCCCAGCAACTCCAGAAAACTATCGTCACGGATTTTCCAAGCAACACACCCCACCCTAAAGCCGCAACTCTAGCCCCCAGATGGGCTCCAGCCATTCTACCTCCATGGGCCCCTCCACAAGCTGGCTTAGCCATGTCCCATCAGAATTCTGGGAAACGCTGTCCGTACCTCCTGTCCTCTCCTCCCCATCACTCACAGCCCAGCAGCAGACAGATCACATGAGTCATGAACTGAGCAGACAGGGACAGGTTCCAGGGGCAGTCAGAACATGGTGTGGCCAACATCTCAGAGGTACCATGATTTTGATAAAGAATTTTACGTTTGCCTGGGAAGACAGCCAACCATCAACCACAGGCAGGTCATTGGGAGGGAAGAGAAGATGGAAAACTTGGCCCCACAGGCTGCAAGCCACCACCACCACCACCAACCCCCCTACCCCGGCCCCTGGCCTGCAGCATCTCCTGGGAACAAAAGCACCCTGCTGATCCTGAGGATAAGGCCTGTTGCTTCATATCTGTGAACCCCCAGCAAAGGCACCCAGCTGGAAACTAGAGCACAGCACATGATTCTGAAAGCTCATTCCAGAGCCAGGAAAAAACTGATGGTATTTTGTTTATGTTCAAAGAAATCAATCCAACGAGATCAGCCTCACAGCCAAAGTCAGCAAGACCTCGGATCACACGGCTGCCAACTGGGGAAGGGACAACCTGCCTTGGAATCCCGGATCCAAGACTTTCCAGCTGTGTTCCCTCTGGTCACATTTTTACCTCTCCCGGAACCTCAATTGTCTAATCTGTGAAGTAGGGGCAACGTCACTCCCTCCCCCCCAGAGTTGCATCGGGGACAAAAATTAGCTCATGCATGTAAAATGTGTCTGGCACAGCCTATGGGATACTAGCTGCTTGCCACATGTTGGTTTTCTTCTGGGGCCCACTCTTCTTTGGCAAGTTCTAGGCCCATGGTGTGGGGGCAACGATGTGGTTCCGGTGGCCCCCTGGTGCCCTTCAGAAGAGCTCTCAGAGGAATTCTCCATCTCTTTCATGCCAATGCTGTTTTCGGCTCTTTCCTAAATGAGTGTCCTGGGCAGCTGGCATTTGATCCCAGCAGGATACAGTTCCATCACAGCGTGCCACCGAAGGGCACTAATGCCTCTTAATTAACTGTACATTCAGCTGACCGGCTTAAGCAGCTGCTTGCATTTGCAGAATCCCAAATCTTTCTTATTCCATTCCAAGTTATTGGAACCCCCAAGGGAGGTAAGTTGGTGATGTAG